>CAJHQQ010000994.1:0-124759 GCA_905132885.1 Moricandia moricandioides | reverse complement strand
AAAATAATATAAAAATGTAAAACATAACTTCATACCATATAAATATATAAAGTTGGGTTAACATAAGTTATATACTAATTTCTTAGTCATAGATGTAAAATAAAAAATATTGAAATTTAAATGTTATTCAGCATATTGAATCAAAATATAATTAAAAAATATTTTTAAAACAAAAAATATTCTACGCTTTTAAAGTACGGATCAAAATCAATTACTTTCTATATTCATAGTGATTTATAATGTATTTTTAATTTTATTTTTAACCAAATTATATGGTTAAAAATTATCTAGAATATTTTAAATTTAAAAATGCATACTTATCACTATTATTAAATAATATTTGTTTAACAATGTATTTCTATTCGCTATTTATATGGATATCATTAATATACATATAATATGTTGTTTCTACATAATAGCATCACTGTTGTGGTTAAAAGAAAATAATAAGGGTATAATAGAAATATTATAAATATTCCTGTGTCATAAAAATATATTGAGTGCATGTAACGAAATCTTACCGTCACTATTCAACTAACATAAATAAATAAAACTATTGTGCAGAGTGGAATTAGACCTTTTCCAGTCACATTTCATTTATCCAGTATCATTTCTTATATATGTTCTTTACATGCAGTTCAAATTATTTTAATATATTAAATACAATTGTAAGTAAAAATAAGTTAAATGGAGGTTTTTGTCGTACCTCTCAGTGTTTCGCACGTCGTTTTTTTTTTTTTTTTTTTTTTTTTTTTTTTTTTGATTAACCTGGGGGTATCTCAGACCCATGGAGAGGTCCAGACTAATCCCCAAGGGGAGGTGCAGCCCACGGATAGACCCTCTCTCCGGGTATTCAAATGGGTCCTAAAGCATGGGCCCATATCCGTGTAAGGTGACCAGGATAATTGTGACTTAATTTCGCGCAGCAGGTGGATCGAACCTGAAACGTGTTGGCGTCCCCAGTCCCGTCTCCTTACCACTCGACCACAATCACCCCGGTCTACACACTTCGTTTCTTTCCCCCTCCATCAGAGTATTAGTTAGGTTATAACAAATTTCATGAGTTGGAAAAATGGGTAATGAGATGCATATGCATATTAAGTTTTTAGAAAATTAATTTAAAAGAAGAAAAGATACACATGCATATTACTATTTTGATCCTTTTTCGAAAAAAAGTGGACAAAATCACTACGATAAAATGAGTGTTTCATCTACTTATAATTTATAAAACAGACTTTTAAGATTTTTCTTTCTTTTGTATTTATCTGGAATTGTTTTTGTAACATATGTTAACATAATATTTTTATCATGTAAATTTTATTTCATTAAAATATAACATTTGATTTTTGTGTCTACACCATATTTATCATGTATATCTTTAATTTAACATCATAGTTTATTTTAACAAGATATCACATTTAAATTATTTTATGTATAATACTAAATAATATTTTATATTTCTTTATACATTCAGATTTTAAAATTTTCATACAACGACAGTGTATTAGGTTTTTCTGTTTATAATTTAAAAACATATCTTGATAACTATTGGCATCTGAGTGTGCGTCCATCACTTAATTATCTTAAAGCAGTGGCGACTGAGTCATAGCGCCAAGCCGATCATGAGACTTAGATTTATGCTTTAATATTTTTCAAAAGTAAAGGAAATTGTGTCCAATCAGTAGATATGTGACCGAATCGATTAGAAAGTGAAAAAAAAAAAAAAACAGAACTCCTGTTGTGTTTGTTGCATATCTAGCTACCAAATAACAAACCATAACATAACTATATTCATAAAGAGGTTAAAGCAAAACTTAACAAACATAAGTTAAAAAAAAAGTAACAAACATAAGTTAAAAAAAAACGCTAACAAACATTAAAGTAATAGGCAGTGCCGACTCGTGAAGGAAGCAAGAAAGCAAAGGGAAATACATGTTTACAGCCTTTTAAAGTTTATGAATTTTTCAGTTCATTTTTCAACTAAAAGGGCAGGATTATTGGGGGTTCTTAGGGCATGATTAATGCAGGTCTCTTAATAAGGAGTTTTTATTTTTTAAGAGACCGTATCTTAATTTTAACTAAGAAAACTTAAGAACCGTCTCTTAAATAAGAGACATAAGAGACGTCTCTTATCCGGGAAAAATATATATATTAAAAAGAGGACAAAAAAATTAAGAACCCCATCTTAAGAGACCCGGGTTAAAGATGGCCTTAGTGGGGTTCTTAAGACGTGGGCCCCACTAATTCTCTCAAAACCCATCTCTTATTTCTTTTAAATAAGAACCCCATTTGCAATGTATCTTACACTGTTCGCGGCTCTACTGACACGTGGCGGCCCGGATTAATTCGTTTTAATTTTTTTTTTTTTTAAAAACAGAAAAAAAATTAAGAAACCCAGGTCAAAAGACCTGGATTAAAGATGCTCTAAGCACACTGGATCTGGTGGAAGTAACATATTCGAATTCTACGAAGTTTAATCTTTGTTTTTCATGTTTTTGATAAATTAACATAGAAACCCTTTTTGCTTCAAACTCAGATTCAATCAAAAACTGCTAGTAGCATCCTACTGAATTGGTCACACGACAGATAACAAACTGGCATGCATGAACTAGGTTTCCAACAAGACCTCTTTCTTCTTTCATTTCCGGTCAATCCAATTGGTTACAACTTACAATGATTTTTCTAAGTGAATCAATCTATCTCACTTTAAGAACTTGAAAATACAAAAGAAAACAAAAATCTTATAATAATGAGCTAAAGACCGACAGTTATCGCGATTACGATGGCAAATATCTCTATTTCCATCATATAATATTATAATAACATATCAAACGGGCAATTTAGTATTGTCTTCGTTTTCAACCATTTGACAAGACGTGGAAGTGGTCAAAGTCTTCGAATCAGACTGATCTGTCTCCCTCCTCCTCCCCCAAAGAAACACGTTGAGACCAGTTATAGTCACTACTGATCCAATTATACTGCATTTTTATCATACCATAAAATAAAAGTATAAACATATCAGTGCATATGCAATTATGCATGGTGCGACCTTATGTTTTTTTTTATGTTATAAACGTATCTATATACTATATATGATGTGAAAGTGATATGATTTTCGGATAAAATGAAAACCTGCCAAGGTATAAAGGAGAGCGTAAGATGAGGAAATCGAATAAAGTAGCAGAGACGAGGCTAACGGGGCTGAATGTTGACACGAAGACTGCTCCCGTCTTTTTTATCGACCATGACGTTACCACTGTTGACATTGCTTGTCCCACTATTCCCTGTTTTGTTAATCAGATCATACTATGTTGTTATCATAAAGATTTGTTTTGAGAATGGAAACAAATAAAATTACTCTATAAAGAAAGTTATTTAAGATTTTCAATTTTGTTTTTGCGACAATAATTTTATAAGAGATTAAGGTCTTTTCCTGCCTACAGTTATATTTACGATTAAATATTTAAAAAATATTTCACACATTTTATCATCTGCAAATATGTAAATAGTTATCTCCATATGCCTAATTTTAATTATGATTTTTTTGTAGAATTTCTTTGGTATTGGTATTGTATATAAAATTAATTTTGTAAGATATCATAGATGATTAATTACTAGCATATTTTAGGTTTGAACGTTAGTTTTTTTCTTAGTCTTCACAATATCATTAATAAATAAGAGAAGAGAGAGATAGAGAAAAAGAAATGGTTTTCAAATATTTTTTTTCCTGAAATCAGTTGAGAAGCTTTGATGGCATGTGTGTTTGTAATAGTTGTTTATTATTTCTAAATAAATAAAATTAGTTACATAATTATGGTTTGTTATTTTTTGTTAACTGCAATTTAATTACAAAATTAAATAATACCAATAAAAATAAATTATTCTACCTATTAATTAAAGATGCTCTCAAAAAGGTTTCCCAACAGTTAAAGGGGTCATTTGAGATTACTAAGAGGATCTTTTAGAAAAGGACACAATAGATAAAGGTGACATTTGAGATATCAAAGTAAAGAAAACATAGTACTCTTCGTCTCTTGTGTTTCTGACAATAACATCATATCTATATTTTACAAGCTACCCTACAGTTTTTATAACCTTTTTCTTAGTGCCAATTTTATGTATTGAATATCTAATGATAAATGAAAAACTTACAGCGTAAAGGATAACGAAGATGACGAGTTTGTCTTTGATGATCCAATTTTCGACTTCTCTACTCTTATAAAGACTCAAAATGGCACATTGAAAGGCTGCAAAGACCGACATGAGGCAAGTACTTGAGTACTTAGTACACGGATACTTATCGTTTAATTTTCCTTGAAACAACATCCAGAGAGACAATAACACTATCCCAGTGAACAAATAAACACAGCCTAGAAGCCATTTCTTTGCTTGGTCGTGACCATTGTTATGTAATGTGTTGTTGTGGATAGCCTGTGGATGAGTGTGAGGGTTTGATACTTGTAGACCTTTGTAGAATGTTAAGAACATTGCTCCAAGTATGCAAATCAGGGTTCCTATTAACTTGAGCACACCTGCTTTACTCTTCAGCTTACGTGCATTCTCTATTCTGCAATTTTCTTTTAGTTAAAATCACGAGATACTTCTTGTTGTGATTCTGAAAGTTCCAAACAATAATTAAATTAGTTGCATTACCTGAAAATAAGGGCCAACGCAAAGGTAATAGCGGGTAACATGCTATTTAGAGCCATCGCAACAGTCGGTGACGTGTACGATAGTCCAAGCAGAAAGAAAAATTGCATTAAACTTGCCCTGCATTATTTATTAGAAAACAAAAATAAATAAAAGAAACAAAGTAGGGCTTGTACTAAGAGACATATAACGTGTTAGAAAACTCTTTAATCCTTTCTTTTTCTTCTTAAAAGTACATAAAATCATGGAAGTAGAGGAAATAGCGCAATAACAAGAACAAGTGAAAGGGATAAACCCAAGTAATCCGCTGATGAAATGCTCGCACAAGAGCATTAACGTTAACCTTGGTCTTGTTTTCCTATAACAAAGCCACACAAAAAAGGCAAACTTCATTACATAAATATACACAAAAAGACTATACATGCATATATCATATGAGTAGGCATATCAGAAAAAATTGAATGTCTAGAGGTTCTCGACCTAAAGCTCGTATATACTCAAGGACGAAATCCAAACCATATTAAATTAACTCTTTTTAATATAACAAACTCTCCAACGGGCGAGTATGCATTTCAATTCTACGAATTAGTTTCACGATGTTTCAGCTGAAAAATAAAACATAAAAAGAAAGGATATATTCATGTCCAACGCGTGAATAATAATCCTGTTATACCAAAAAAGGATATATTGTACACTTTCATTCAGATTGTGTCTATGTTTTACGAAAAAAATATTTGCCACATGTTTCCGATAAGTATGTAAGATTTTGAAAATCCCTTAGTCGCAAATCTTGTAAGTATATTGGTTTTATTGAGTAAGTTTTCGTGTTCAGATCTCAAGTTTCATTCTTTTTGGTATTTTTTTCTAAGGTAGGCATTTCAAAAAAGAAAGTCGGATATCCTCAATTTAAAAGAAATAGAAAATTAAATTTTAGATTATAAATTAGCTGTTGATCTATTTCATTTCCTTTTCCAAAAATATGGATCTTCAATATATATGTGAAATCATAAAATATGATATGCATAAGTTTTTTAAAATTCAAAAAATATTTTTTATATTTGTAAAATACTGAAAAAGTCAAATTTAAATTTTTAGTCTTAAACTTTGATTAAATATTTTTTTATATCGTTCAAATAGATTCAGTTACAGTAAATATACTAAAAACTTTATTTTGAAATTCGCCTTAAGCACGCAACCTAAGCATGCCCACTACTTACGTAATGTCTCAAACAATAAAATCATTTTATCACTTAAACTCTGTAATTAGCTAGTCTTAATTTTAACATATAGTTATCCAATATATCGTGTATGAAAAGCGTCTATTTTAATTAGTGTAAAAAGAACAATATTTTTAAATAATGACTAGTTTAGGTATATCCACACGAAATCAATTCAACTTTAAAGGGTTTCTTAAGAAACTATAATTTTTTTTTGTTTTTGGAATCTACGATTAGTATGGATCTTACGCAGACCGTTTTGGTAACAGCATAACGTACCAAAAAAAAGTACGGAATAAATCTACTTATACAAAACGTAGTAAAGTAAGGACGATCGAGTTTGAGATATAAATATCAAAATGTTAATACCTCTCCCAAATATAAGAAAAGGGAACCAATATCAAGGCAGAAATAGCCATTCTATATGCAGCAAAGATCATATGATTAACACCAACATCAAGTGCTTTCTTAACGAGAGCATTCACTGATCCCATTGCAACACTTGATATTAGCATAACGATCACTGGTGCCCATTGTTCTTCCTTCATCTTCCCTCTCTTAATTTTTTTATAGAGATTTTCTAGTTTTGTTTCTGTAAAATCGTATGTTTTTCTTTGCGTTTAATAACCACACGCCTTGCAATCTACTTATATTTATAATAATGTTTGTGGGTGGTTGCCACATTGGATATCCTTTCCTTGTTAACCTTCATAATTTTTTTTCTTCTCAAACTCCATCTATTAAATCACATTGGTGGGTCATTCCATATTTTCGGAAAAACCATATTGGCGGGTTGTTCATGACTTACATGATAAATATGGAATTATGTAGTCGAGCTAAAACTAAATTTCTCAAGATCAAGCAAAAACTAAAGACATCAAACTGATTTCTAAAACTACCCAAAAAGGAATTAACTCTGATTTTAAAACTGGCCAGCCTGTAGATAAAATTTCAAACTTTGCCGAAAAAAATCTACGTCCACTTAAACACGACATAGCCCAAAATTCAAACAATGAAGGCTCTTCAATCAACCTTCATAGTTCATATTTTTTATTTTAAAATTTTTTATTACTACAGTTTTTTATATGAATAATAATTCTAACTCTATATAGTCTTCATAGAATAATATATATATTTGTTAAATTGTATCGAAATTTCTAAGTTTGGCGGTGGACTATAATTTTCGAAGACAACTTTAAGTCAAAGTCTTTTAATGTACATGCATGACGTTCATATATGACGCCCGAAAACTGACTACTTCAAGTCTTCAAGCACTAGTTTCATCAGAATCAGATATACCCAAAAGTTATAGAAAATAGATATTTAGTTATCCACGACCCTAACTTCACAAAAATGATTTTAAAAATATTATTTTCCCACTAAAATATACAATATATCTACTAATATGTTCATGTGATAACAATATTGTTAAATTCTGCACCAATTTTCCACGTTAAATTTAAAACGTTAACGATATATATAATCCGTTATACTATCTAATAACTTAGAGTAGGAAAATCCCAAAATTTAGGGGAAAAAAAGCTTAGAGTGGGAAATCTAGTAATGAAAGCAGAATCTACTTAATTAATTTAATATGTGTTGGAAAAGTTTATGTGATAATACTGTTATATATTTAGGAAAATAGTTAAATATGATCCATAATATGTATTGGAAATGTGTCTTCTTATATCTTAATTTTAATTTTTAATTTTTATAAAATTTAAAATTTAAAATTCCAATTTTGACTTAAAATTTAAATTTTATAAAAATTAAAAAGTACATCTTAAGATATAAGAAGATACATTAAACCACATGACTTGATATTGTTGAAGTTATTTGACACTTTTGAAATTTAGAAAATATATATTGAAGTTACTTAACAAATTTTACAAAAACGAACATAGAAGACTTCCCTGTAAGTATTATATCAGCTTAGCTAAAAACATTAATAAACATGAATGTTTGTAATCTCATAATTATCACCAATTAAGTTATGAATTTAACTCAACAGTCTCAATATTAACTAACACACATGAATTAACAAGAAAAAAAAATTAATTTTATGTTTTGAGAAAATTGAAGTTTAGTAAAGATAAAAATAGAGTCTTCTAAGAGAAGACTTCTTAAGAAATCTTCCGTTTAGGTCATTTTTGCAATTGCAAATTTATGAAGGAAAAATTCTTAAGAAGTCTACTCTACAGAGGACATCTTGAGAAGTCTTTCTTAAATATTGTCTTACTTTTGATTTTGACATTTTTTCAAAAATCTCAGAGAAGTCTTCTAGAGAAGTCTTCTAGAGAAGTCTTCTAAGATAAAATGTTAGTTTTGCAATTGACCAAAATTTATAAAAAATTGACTTTTTATAGAAGACTTCTTCTAGAGAAATCTTTTTATGTTCATATGAAGTTTTCTCACTGTCGAAAGAATTCTTCTTGTGTTACTTTTGCAATTGACTGTATCTGAAAACTTCAAATTTTGAGTCACTTTTGCAAAACATCCAATTTTATTTAAACACTAACCACCACATCATTATAAAAACTCTTGTAATATTACTTATTATAAAATATATATATATATATATATATATATATATATATATATATATATTGTAACCTTTATTTTAACTAGAACTCATCTCTATGGTTACAAAGATGTATTTTAGTGAGAAAATAAATGTTGTTCGACCGATAATGTATAACAACTAAATAATCATATTAATCCACTCAAATATATTTTTCTTATTAATTCTTTTATGAATACATTTACTATCCATATAAATATTTTATTAACACGTCGGACCCAAAGTATTTATCGTTTCTGGAACATTACATCCAATTCTCTAACTATTATTTCGTTCATTAGTTTCATATGTCTTGGAATTTATAATTAACCTATCAGATATTTTTAAGATTATCTCTTTTCAAATTTTTTTCTAAATTTTTTGTTCGGTTTTTGGTGCGGGTTGGGTTTGATATTATTTTTTAGATATATTATTTTAAGAATCGTTCGATTATACATGACATGTCTAATAGAGTATGAGACTTTGATTTTCGGGTCGATACCGATTCATGTTTTTTAAGTACAAATATTATTGACTGATTATGTCATGTAACTAATAAGAAAATATAATATGTTGCAAACTTTAGAAAAGTTTAAAAATAATTTCTGAAATACATATGGTAGAAGTGTATAGTTATGCAATTTGATATAGTTACCAAAAATTAAATTAAATTAATTAAAATGTACTTTAAAAACACAAATTTATAAAAAAAATTAAAACAAAAAATACGCCAGCCCTTTTACACCAACATAAATATTCTTCAGTTATTGGCATCAAATTTATAAGAACTTTGGAACTAATTAAATTAATTTTATTAAAATTAAATATAGTGATAGATAAGACAATTTATGATTATAAAGTGTTTTAATATATATTTTTAGGTTCATTAATAATGATTTTGTTATCATATAATTAAAATTAAGTAAAATAAATATTTTTAGCGAATTACACTAATATTACTGAATTATCACTAAATCCCATGATTCTAAAAATAATGCTAAAATTTTAGATTTTCAAAAAATTTAGAGTTAAAATTTATTTTTTAATATTTTCATTGTTATTAAAAAATTATAATATTATAAAATATATATTTTTATACAATATTTGTAGTCCGTAAATTTTCGAGCGAGTAAACGATTATTTAACGGAAAAAACAAAATAAAGTTTCCGCATACGTAAATGCGAGACACGCACTTTGCTTTTCACTATTTGTTCGTGTCATCTACCTCACACACCCTAACCTAAGCCGTTTTCTTTAATTATTTGTTTTAACTTTTAAGTTATTCTCAACCGGTAACGACTACGTCATTTTAAAGTGTTTTTATAAAACACAGTTTTATACATTTAGTATTAGAATATACATATTATAATTATAATAAAAATATAAAATGATATATACGGTAATAATATGCTGTTAAAGATACGAAACAGCTTATCCTTAATTATTAGGAAGCTTTATCCACACAGTAGAACTGAACTTTTATTTAATAATTAAAATTTACATTTGCAATCTGGCTATTAAGTTACTTCTTACTTACATGTCTTATATTTTGTAAAACTTTTTTTTGAGGACATAGTACTTTCGGTTAATTGATTATCATCAGTTACAACATCCATGTCCATTCACGATTTTTTTTTTTTTAACGACGAATCATTAGGATATTAATAAAGAAATATTACATATGATTCTCTAACAAATAATTTTATCTGTTTAATGAGAATTTATCTCACTGCATCATTTTTGACTTGCCTATGAAATCCAATTTTATTTTATAAATATTTTTTTATTAATTTTTATAATTCTATTTTCTAGGATTCGAAAGCTATACTGTCACATAACGGGTCCGGACATGAGCCTAGTGAATAATAAGGAGGCCCGTGATGTAGAGAAAACTCTAGGGTTTTTCCCATTCCTCTCCTATAAAAAAGAGGTAGCCCTTTAGGTTTTCTCCAGAGAGACAAAAACAGTGGAGCCTTGTTCGATTGAAGAGAGAGCCGCCGTTGGAGAAGGAGACGCACCCGGAACCGCCAACCCCCGTGTAGTCTCCACTAGAGAGGAGATGTCGTCGTGTTCCAATTCCTTCTCATAGTTTCCTTCAATTTTCTTCTCTTTTTGTTCTAGATCCAACAACTAGTAAGGGTAAGGAAACTCTAAACGCTCTTTTTTGATTCTCTCTTATCTCTTTCTTCTTCTAGATCTATGATCTAGGGTTTGGGTAGAAACCAATCCTTGTTCTTGTAGATGTGGTTTGTGAGGAGCCGTAGAACTCAGATCTACATCGTTTCATTTCTCGAACCGCATATCTAGGCTAAGGTGAGAGCTTGTTGCAATCTCTATCTCCTTCTATCATTATCCCATCATGGTAGAAGTTTCTAGGTTGATCATTCATCCTTACATGATGTTTTCCATAGATCTTTAAATCTGTATACTTATACATATGATATATAGCATGATGCTTGATGTGTGAAAGACATAGATCTATTACTAGGTTGTTAAAACATGGTTGAATGATGTTTGAAGATTGTATGTGATGATTGTATTGAGTGAGGTTATGGTATATGAGGATGATGTATACGTGGGTGGTGTATATGAGTTAGAGTAAGGCATAAGGCCTATCTGTGCCGGTGCAACATGGTGGAAGTACGTATGTCTCGGGCGTTGCATCGTTTCTTGTTGGATCATGTGGCAATCGCGTGAGTTGGCATGATTCATCGCGGAAGCGGGCATGCGGCGTGCCTCTGTGTGAAGTAAGAACATAGTTGCGTGATTTCGTAGAGAAAACGTGAAACGTATGAACATGGTCGTGGATCACGTGAGAACTAAAGACGGTAACGTGATTGCGTGAAAGCGTGGAACTCATAGAGTCAACGTGATGTCGTGGAGACAACATATGTGGTGAGATCTCCCGCGACAACATGAGGATCGCATGGACTGATCGAGGTGGTGTGGTCTCATGTTAACACCGTCGGGGTTTATCCTCATTTCTTGTTGATTTTTTTGCTTTATTGGATGTTTAAGTTAGATATTCATGCTATGTTGTGTGGTAATTATTGGTGATTGATTTTGGGGCTCCTAGAGTTTCCCTCACTGAATATTTGTTGAAATGCTCATCCCTCCTTTCTTTTCAGGTGAGTTCGAGGAAGTGGAGGAGTAGTCTTCTCGGTGTGGTGCTAGTTTTCGAATTGATGTATTTTCTTTAAGTTGTTTCATTTTAAGACTTGATACTTGGTTTTAAGTGTTTTCTATTCGTTTTCGTACGGTTTTGTAAGACATTTGTATTCGATCTTTGGGAATGAGATTTACATTGGCCTTTTTAAGTGATTCCTGTTGGTGAAGGCAATGTGAATACATGCCGTCTCAGTTAAGTGAGAGTTAGGGCGTGACAAGTGGTATCAGAACTTAGGTTAGGGCCTCGGTCCTAACCCGAAAGGCTGTAGAAGGGGAAACACTTTTTTATCCGGTTCCTATTGGAATAAATTTAAATTCTGTAAAAAAAAATTGGATTTCTAAATTTGTTTTGGTTTTCAAGAGGAACAAATGGGGATTTTAAAAGTTAGAGTTTAAAGCACCACCGAGACCACTTCTTGACTTTGAACTCATTCATTCGTCATTCGTAAATAGAGAAAAGTTCTGAATGTAACTTCTGCATAAACAAGATGGCACCAAGAGGAAGAAGAACCGCTAGGGGAAGAGGCACTGCAGCACATGTGGTTCGGGAAGCTAGCCCGACCAATTCTGTGGGAAGTGTGAATGGAACTAACACTGAGATTCAAGGTGGAAACAGAACTGAGGTAGGTCAACATGGTGACCAAGGAGCAGGGTATGCAGAATGTTCGCGGAGTTGCAAAGGTACCGTAAGAATTTTGGAGATCAGATGCATGAAGAACCAGTCAATGAAGCACCAAACCAAGCTGATGCTCGTGGGAATGTACCACCTGTTGGAGTGCAACACCGTCATCCACCTCCACCTTTACCTCTTGTTCTAGTTCATGTTCAAGGACCCTCGTATTAGGAAGTGATGAGGTACATGAGAGACATGCAAATGGATCACTTTGGTGGAAGGGCCAGTGCTACACCCGCAGACAACTGGAGAAGGAAGCTGGAAACTTGGATGCAGCAAGGTTTCCAGCAGTTTTTCGTAGGTAACTGGCTGCTCATTACCTAAAAGATGAAGCCATGATATGGTGGGAAGGTGTTGTGGAGTTAGCTCGAGGACATCATGAGTTGAATTGGGAGGACTTCAAGGACAACTTCACCCGTGAGTTTGTTCACCCTGAAGCTACATACATGATGGAAAGTGAGTTTGAGAATCTGCACCAAGGAAACAAGACGGTGAAAGATTATAAGGAGGAATTCAATCGTCTAAGGAGGTTCTCTCGCAGGCGTATGGAGGAGCGGGACTTGATCCAAAAATTCATGAATGGATTAAGAGTGGACTTAAAGAATAGATGAGAACTTAGGAAGTATGACCGTTTGGGAACTAGTTGAGACACAGTTTCTCAGGAAATATGCTTGGAAGAGGAAAGCAAGCTAGCAAGGAGCGCTCAGCCAAAGAAAACCAAGCGAACTTAGTAAGCCAAAAATGCAGCACCAGCAGAAAGGAGATCGGGAGGAGTAAACTTCCACATGTGTAATAAGCAAGGACTCCTCATAAAGGATTGTATATTCCCATCAAACGTTTGATGTTACCATTGTAATAGAGAGGGACACACTTCAAGTGCATGTCGTATGCCGGTGAAGGGAGCACCACAAGCTGGAGCCTCACAACAGGGAGCTATGCGCAATGATCAGTTACCAACACCACCAAATAGGCAAGCTGTGGGCGGGCGAGCCTTCATAGTCGGAGATCATGATGGAGGATAACCGATCGCTGGTATGTTTCCAGACCCTACTTGACTAGATGTTTACTTGTAAGTCTTTTTTGGTCCAAGTATATTAGACTTAGCCATAGTTTAAATCGTGTGGGATCAGTTTTAGTTGGGGGAATAAATTCCCACACCTTGTTTGATATTGCACAACACATAGTTTTGTGTCTCCAACTTTGACAAAGTGTTGGACCTTCAACAACACGTTTGTTTCAAACACCAAAGTAATAGAGACCGCAAGAATCAAGTTAATGAAGTCTACCGTAGCGTATGAGGATGTCCCCATCGTCATTGAAGGCATTGAGCTTAAAGAAAATCTGGTGGAGATTGAGTTAAACCACTACGGAGTGATTTTAGGAATGAATTGGCTGACTTATCACAAGGCTCTGATGGATTTCTCTAAGGCGTGCGTTTACATCCCTAAGACGGAAGGAATAATCATTTTCAAGGGATAAAGACACATAAGGGAATTCCGATCATAACAATGATTCAAGCAGAAGAGTTACTAGGGAGAGGAAGTGAAGCTTATCTAGCCACGATCAATATCAAGGGATCGAATAAA
The DNA here is from genome assembly GCA_905132885.1 of Moricandia moricandioides. Classification (NCBI taxonomy): domain Eukaryota; kingdom Viridiplantae; phylum Streptophyta; class Magnoliopsida; order Brassicales; family Brassicaceae; genus Moricandia; species Moricandia moricandioides. The sequence continues at coordinate 110,904 of CAJHQQ010000994.1, read as the reverse complement.
GAAACCACTTTAGACATTATTCCGGTTGTAGCCGAGTATACCAACGTGTTTGAACCTTTGACATGACCGCCACCAACGTGAGGAAGGCACCGTACCGTTTGGCACCAACGAAAATGGCCGAGTTGAACAAGCAACTTGAGGATATAATGGATAAGGGGTTCATTAGACCAAGTATCTCACCTTGAGGAGCACCTGTCCTGTTTGTAAAGAAGAAGGGTGAAAGTTTAGACTTTGCATTGATTATCGAGGACTGAACAAGGTGACGATAAAGAACAAGTACCCTCTACCGAGAATCGATGAGTTGTTGGACCAACTACAAGGAGCGTTGTGATTCTTGAAGATAGATTTGGCATCTGTGTATCATCAAATACCGATTGCAGAGGAAGACATAAGGAAGACGGCCTTCTGGACACATTATGGTCATTACGAGTTTGTGGTTATGCCATTTGGACTGACTAACGCACCAGCAGCGTTGATGAAGTTGATGAACAACGTGTTTTGAGAATACTTGGATAAGTGTGTGATCATGTTCATCGACGATATCCTGTTATACTTTAAGAGTAAAGGAGAGCATGATTGGCATCTAAGATATGTGTTAAACAAGTTGCAGGAGCAGCGGCTGTACGTCAAGTCAAGCAAGTGTAGCTTTTGGCAACGTGAGATTGGATTTTTGGGACATATCGTACCCGAAGCAGGAGTGGCTGTGGACCCGGAGAAAATTGTCGCCATTACAAAGTGGCCTATGCTTGGAAGTGCTACTGAGGTCCGTAGTTTTTTTGGATTGGCGGGTTACTACACGAAGTATGTGAAAGAATTTGCAAGTACGGCTAAGCCTATGACCATACTGACGGGAAAGGATGTGAAGTTTGTATGGTCAGAAGCGTGTGCTAAGAGTTTCGAAAGGCTGAAGGAACAACTTACCCAGACACTAGTACTGGTATTACCAAGGCCAGGTGTACCATACACGGTTTATACAGACGCTTATGGGACAAGACTAGGATGTGTGCTTATGCAGGAAAAGCAAGTGGTTGCCTATGCATCGAGGCAGTTGAGACCACATGAGGTTAATTACCTGACACATGATTTGGAGTTAGCTGCATTTGTATTTGCACTTAAGATTTGGAGGTTGTATCTCTGTGGAGAGAAGGTGCAAGTATTCACGGACCACAAGAGTTTAAAGTACATCTTTACCCAAGGAGACCTGAATCTGAGGCAACGCAGGTGGATAAAGTTATTGGCAGACTACAATCTCGATATCGTTTATCACCCGGGGAAAGCAAACCAAGTGGCTGACGCCCTTAGTAGACGTAAGGTTAACATCTCAGAGTCAAAGGAGGTGCAAGAGTTGGTTGCCACTTTGGCTAGTTTACGGTTATGTGCTATTGTCACTGAATATAGAACAACCGCTTTAGATGCTTTGGATCAAGCAGACTTTCTAGGGAGGATCATCAAAGCTCAACAAGAAGATGAATCGTTGCAGAGACTGATCGAAAAAGAGGTTATTGGATATCATACTGCAACAAATGGAACTTACTTGTTTAAAAATAGAGTGTGTGTGTGCCAAACATTAAGGAACTGAAGGACGAGATCTTGCATCAGGCGCACAACTCTTAGTTTTCCATACATCCGGGAAGCACCAAGATGTATCAAGATCTGAAACGCTATTACCATTGGGATGGTATGAAGCTGGATGTTGCCACTTGGAATTCACAATGTCGGACTTGCCAGATGGTCAAAGCAGAAAGACAACTACCAAGTGAGCTATTACAAGAGTTACCATTACCCGAATGGAAGTGGGATATGGTGACAATGGACTTCGTTACCAGGTTTCCAATAACAACTAGGAAGAAGAACGCGATTTGGGTGATCGTGGATAGACTCACCAAATTTGCACATTTTCTAGCTATTAAAAAGATTGACGAAGCAGATTGCTTAGCCCAAAAGTATGTGGAAGTAGTGGTACAATTGCATGGAGTGCCGGTAAGTATCGTACCAGACCGTGACCCAAAGCTTACATCAGCATTATGGCAGACCTTTCAGAAGGCATTGGGTACAAAAGTACACCTTAGCACGGCTTCTCATCCCCAACCGATGGACAGTCTGAGTGGACGATACAAACGCTTGAGGACATGTTAAGAGATTGTGTACTTGATTGGGAAGGAAAATGGGTCAGTTTCTACCGTTGGCCAAATTTGACTACAATAATAGCTACCATTCAAGCATTTGGATGTCTCCATATGAGGCTCTATATGGACGACGAGGTTTAACTCCACTGTGTTGGACATAAGTGGGGGAGAGACGAGACTTAGAGACAAAATTTAAAGACACCATTAAGCAAGTGGAATTGCTTAAGTCTAGGCTGAAAGAGGCTCATGATCGGCACAATAGTTATGCGGATCAGAGAAGAAAAGCTCTAAAGTTTTAAGTAGGAGGTGAAGTACAATTGAAAATGAGAACCTACAGAAGAAAAATCGAGTATTGCAAGTTGAAAAAGTTAAAGCTAAGGTTTTTAGGACCATATCACATCATTGAGAGGAACGGAGCAGTAGCATATCGACTTGAGTTACCGCATGAGCTATCAGATATTCACAATGTGTTTCATGTGTCAGTACTGAGAAAGGTAGTCTGGACCCAACGTTGATCCTCCAGCAGCCACCAAGAGATGTTAGTCGCAATATAACGACTCAAAGTAAACTAGTTGAAGTTTCAGAGATGAAAAACATGGATGTCCAAAGGAAAATGACAAAGATGGTCTGTGTGTGTTGGGAAAGAGATGGAATCCGTGACGAGACTTGGGAACCAGAGTCACAAATGAGATCTTCTTATCCAGAGTTGTTTCCAAGTGTTGAACTACTGACAGATGTTGACATGAATTCGAGGGCGAATTCTTGTTTAGTGGGGGAGAGTTGTCACATCCCGGATCTGGGCCTAGTGAATAATAAGAAGGCCCGCGATGCTATGGCCCATGAAGACAAAACCCTAGGATTTTCCCCTTTCTCTCCTATAAAAAGTAGGCAGTCCCTTAGGTTTTCTCTAGAGAGACAAAACACAGTGGAGCCCTGTCCGGTTGAATAGAGAGCCGCCGTCGGAGAAGGAGAAGCACCCGAAACCGCCAGCCACTGTGTAGTGTCACCGGAGAGGAGATATCGCCGTGTTTCAGTTCATTATCGTTGTTTCCTTGAATCTTCTTCTCTTTTTGTTCTAGATCCAACAACTAGTAAGGGTAAAAAACTCTAAACTCTCTCCTTTGGTTCTCTCTTATCTCTTTATTCTTCTAGATCTCTGATCTAGGGTTTGGATAGAAACCACTCCTTTTTCTTGTAGATCTTGTTTGTGAGGAGTCGTAGAACTCAGATCTACATCGTTTCATTTCTCGAACCGCAAATCTAGGCTAATGTGAGAGCTTGTTGCAATCTCTATCTCCTTCTATCATTATCCCATCATTGTAGAAGTATCTAGGTTGATCATTCATCCCTACATGTTGTTTTCCATAGATCTATAAATCTATATACTCATACATATGTTATATAGTTTGATGCTTGATGTGTGAAAAACCTAGATCTATTACTGGGTTGTTAAAACATGGTTGAATAATGTTTGAAGATTGTATGTGATGATTGTATTGAGTGAGGTTATGGTATATGTGGGTGATGTATATGTGGGTGGTGTATATGAGTTAGAGCAAGGCAATAGGCCCATGTGTGCCAGTGCAACATGGTGGAAGTACCTATGTCTCGGGCGTTGCATCATTTCTTGTTGGATCATATGGCAATCGCGTGAGTTGGCATGATTCATCGCTGGAGCACGCATGCGGCGTGCCTGTATGTGAAGTAAGAACGTAGTAGCATGATGTCGTGGAGAAAACGTGAAACGTATGAACATGGTGGCGGATCACGCGAGAACCAAAGATGGTAACGTGATTGTGTGAAAGCGTGGAACTCATAGAGTCAACGTGATGTCGTGGAGACAACATATGTGCTCTCCCACGACAACATGAGGAGCGCATGGACCGAACGAGGTGGTGTGGTCTCATGTTGGCACCGTCGGGGTTTATCCTCGTTTCTTGTTGATTGCTTTTGCTTTACTGGATGTTTAAGTTAGATACTTATGTTATGTTATGTGATGATTTTTGGTGACTGATTTCGGGGCTCATAGAGCTTCCTTCACTGAGTATTTGTCGAATGCTCATCCCTCCTTCTTTTCAGGTGAGTTCGATGAAGTGGAGGAGTAGTCGTCTCGGTGTGGTGCTAATTTTCTAGCTGATGGATTTTCTTTAAGTTGTTTCATTTGAAGACTTGATACTTGGTTTTAAGCGTTTCTTATTTGTTTTGGTACGGTTTTATAAAACTTTTGGATTCGATCTTTGGGAATGAGATTTACATTAGCCTTTTAAGTGATTCTTGTTGGTGAAGGCAAGGTGAATACATATATACCTAGTGTAGAATTCACGAAATATGTTAGTAAATATAAATTCAGTCTAAACACATCATAGATATCAAGCTTTGTCTTCGTGAAAAAAAAAATCAAACTTTGTCTTTACATGGAAATCGAAATAAAAGTGTTACTAAAGACAAAGACAAATAAAGGATGGAAATTCTACTACTTCAAGTTTTCATATATAGATCACCAATCTTACTTTCTCGCACAATTTACAGAGTTAACTGATTGATACTGATGTATCTAGATCACCAAACTATAACCAAAATAAGTTAAAAATTAAAATCATAGATTAAATAATACTTCTTATTGTTTTCCAATAATTTTATTTCTGGTATGAATGTTAAAATTTATATCATTTTATAAATAAAACAAAATGTAGTTAAACAACTTATTACAGTAGAAAATCTATATATTAATATACGACAAAACTAATAAACACCATAAATTAATAAATTTCTCCGGTCTCAAGTTGGGTTAGTTCAAAATAAAACAAAAATTGATAAAATATTTTTTTTAAATTTTTTATGTAAATACAAGTCCCATTAAAATTATAAATTAATAATATATTTGTACATATATTTTATATAAGTATAAAACAAATATTATATTATTTTTGTATATTCAAAATGAAATTATCTTTATGTTTCTTAATATTTATTATACTTTGGTGAGATTTAGTATAATTATATCTAAAAACGTAATTAAATTTTATGAGACATATTTTATATACACCAAGTATAATATAATGTCCAGTTTGAAAAAAATAATTAATGTATATACAATAAAATTAAATATTTTCTTATTTTAGAAAAAAATATATCTGAAAATAAAAAAATCTATATGAGGAAACTTTTTGTAAATTAATAACTTTATAAATTAATAAAACAATAATTTTTCAAATAGTTATTTTTATTTTTTTTCACAAAATAATTTTAAAATAACTGAAATAGTCTTTTTTATTTTTAAAATTTTAATGTCTTTTTTTAAAAAATTTAAACATCACATCGAGAATCCTATCCTATAACTCTAAGCCCTAAATCTAGATTAGTTAATCCAAGGAGTGCAAGTGTGTATATACACTTTTTAATAAATTTGATTTTAATTATTTTTCTCTTTAAAAGTTATTTTTATGAGAAAATCATTTTAGAATTATTCTAGTGTATTTCTCTTAATAAAATACAAAATCTCAACATTAATAATTTATTATATAGTTTTTTACTGTACGAAGAACCATTAAAAACAAAAAGAGGTTAAGAAGAGGTTTCAGATAGATACAAGTAGAGAAGAACTTACACTAGTTGCTAAATAAGATAACAACCTGTATCAACAACCGCACGAATTGCTGCCACAGCTTAAGCGGATGAAAAGAAGTTCTTAGCGTTGCGTTCCTTCCATAGCGTGTATATCGTGATCTGAAACATCAGTCTGGTGATAACTCACTTTGACGAACGACGGAGAGAAGCGTCAGAAGAAAATTGCTACAGCCAAAGCTGTAGAAGTTGACTGCAGTGGACGTCCCAGGCCCAGCCTGTTGATGAATGATGACCATAGTTCCAAGGAAAATGGACAGTTGAAGAATAAGTATTCATGAGATTCAGACCCAGCATTGCACAACACACACTCAGCAGTAACATTCATACCCCACTAAGCATATTCACAATGATTTTAGACATCAGCTTATACACTACATTACAACAGCGAATTGGCCGGTAATCGCCAAGGCTACGATCTTCTGGCTGCTTAGGAATGAGCGTGATTGATGTGGTATCTCTATCCCCGAAGTTACCTTGGAAATAGTCAGCATCATGCACTTTGACCTCTTCAGTAGAAACATACATCTCGTCATCACTGCCTTTTAGAAAGTGAATATGGCTCATAGATGTTGGAGATGGATTGCACCATCCACAAAGCCCATCGAACAAAAGGCCCATTCTAGTCAACTAGTCAGCCATCGGCTCGGAAGTTGACGCTCGGCTCTTGCAGTCGGCTGCAGACTGCTTTTAGCCGAGCAGAAGATACAACGCGGATGGTCGACTCGGCTGCCTAGGGCGAGAATTCGCTCGTTCGACCCGACAGGCCGGTAAGGCCCAATCGACCAGACGCGAACTAGGTCAAGTCCTGTCAAGACAGAAGCTATAAAAGGGAGAGAGAAGAACAACGCCAGGCATATAGACACACCTGCGGCTACAATTAGGGTTTATTTCATCTGCTCGTCCTCTCGCCGTTTGATATCTTTCCGATTGTACTCACCTTTTACTAAACTTGTTCTTTCCACATTTTCCTTGTAACCCCCTCATCTCGGAATTTAATAAGACGCTTCTGTTCGACCCATTTTTAGTATTGTTTACTCGCTGGTTACCACTTCACCCCTAAACAATTGGCGCCCACCGTGGGGCCCGAACGGATCTAGCGTTTCTTACCCGACATGGCGAACCCGAGTGCTTCAGGCGAGGAGCCGGAACCCACCCCGACTCCTCCTCCTTTTCCTCCTCCTCCTCCCGTTCCCCTTCTCCCGACGGAATTCATGAGCTCAGTCATGGCTCGACTCGTCCAGCAGGAGGAGGTTCAGAAGATGACAAACGAACGACTCGTTGCCCTTGTCGCCGCTCTCACCGTGCCTGCCGCGCACACGACTAACCCGCAACCGTTCCGTCGTCACCTCTTCCACACGAACCCTCCGACTCCGACGAATGGTCACGCGACTGACGAACCCGTGCCCGCTGATTCTCTCGCCGCTGACGCCTCCCCAGCCGCGTCCCACTCAATGACGGTCCGAGAGCTCGCCGAGCTCAAGCTGAGTGTTCAACAAATAAACTCGAAGATTCATCAAGCCATCAGTGCGGCTCCAGAGATTGACAGCGTCATCGCCTCAACCTCCCGCACGCCTTTTACTGAGGAGCTGACCAAAGTGCAGCTCAAGAAGATGGACAAGCTACGCCCGCCAAGTTACAAACCCGGAGGAGATCCCGTCGAACACCTAACGGCTTTTAACATTGCGATGGCCAGAGCTCGCCTCCCTGTCGAAGAGAGAGACGCCAGCTACTGTCAGCTCTTTGTCGAGACATTGAATGAGCAAGCTTTAACCTGGTTTTCGGGACTCGAGGAGAACTCAATCAGTAGCTTCAAGGAGCTCTCCTCGGCTTTCCTCAAGAATTACATCGTCTTCACAAAGCGAGAGGCAACAGCTTCCAGTCTTTGGAATCTTAAGCAAGGGAAAGACCAAAGTCTCCGAGACTACATGGAGCAATTTAAGAAAGTGGTCTCCCCGATCAATATTCCGGACCATATTGCCATCGACGCCTTGATGAACACTCTTCAGGTCGACTGCAAGTTTGACGAGGACCTATACCGCAACGCCTTGCCCTCGTTACAAGACGCAATCGCTCGCTCACACAACTTCATCCGTATGGAAGAAGATACGAAGGCTATCCTCGGGAAGCAACACACCGCGAAGACCTCAACACTCAAGACTGCAGACAATGCTCGTCTCGAACCTCGACAGCATGCTCCTAACGACAAGAGCAGTCGTAAAAATAGCCTCCTCTACGTCGTCGATGAGAATGGAAAGAAGTGGAATACATTCCGCCGAGAGGCGGACTCTTCAGGAGAGTCTTCCCGAACAACGAGTCCCGCAGCTACCGCCCACATCGATACCGTTGCAGGGCCACCCTTCGCGCCCCTAAGCCTTACCAAATCATGCAAGCTTCACGGCCAAAAGGGACACGATACATCCGAGTGCAAGACCTTGTTCGCGCAATTCCTTTCCTCGATCGATAGAGGAGAACTTAAGATTCCTCCTCCAAAACCGAAAAGTGAAAACAGTTAGAGTCGAAACAAAGACAAAAAGAATCAGCGTAAGTCCCAAGGTAAACCACGCCAAAATGACCAAAAGCCGAAGGACGCAGAACAGCCTCCTCGGCAGGCCAATGACGACAACGCCTCGGAAGACGAAGAGCAGCCCGCGATCCGACAGAGGATAGAGGTTATTCGCGTTCAGCCTGGGCATTCATCCGATGAGGAGAGCGACATCGAGGAACCCCTCGAGCAAACAGATCTGCGCACACTCCTCAAGCGAAAGGCCACTTCAATAATCGACGGAGCACCCGGGCCCTCTGACCTGCATTCCAGGATAGAAGCCAAGCGCGCCAAACTTGCATTAGCCTGCACGTCTCCGCCAGCGTCCTCGACAGACGAACCTGTTACTGATCTCCGTGATCACCTCAATTCCCGAATAGGCGACTTACGAGTAAAGCTTGACCGTAAGAAAATCAAACAACCTGAAGAAAGTAAGGATCTTCGAGCCTTTCTCCTCGCCAAACAGACAAATACTCGGCCCCGGATAAACGTGATCATGGGAGGGTCTTCACCCTGCGGAGACTCGGTGCGATCCGTTAAAAATCATCGCCGACAGGCGACCACGTCACAGCGATGGCCTCAAGAGCCCCCGACCGATCAGCCGATCATTTTCTCCCCTAATGATTTGCTCGGTATAAACTTCCCTCATAACGTCCCGCTCCTCGTCATGCTGCAGATCGACAGGTATGATGTAACAAAAGTTCTCGTCGACACCGGCAGCTCTGTTGATATCATCTTCCGCGAGACTCTCGTTAAGATGAATGTCGACCTGAACGACATAAAGCCTTCATCCAGAACCCTGACTGGTTTCAACGGCTCCTCTGAGGTAGTCCTCGGGACAATTCGTCTCGCGGTACAAGCGGAGGGAGTGACCCGAATGGTCAAATTCTCCGTAGTCAATACCATGGCCCCTTATCACGTGATTCTCGGCACTCCTTGGTTATATTCTATGCGAGCAATCGCATCGACTTACCACCAGTGTGTCAAGTTCCCGGGACTAGATGGAACAATCAGAACGGTGAGAGGGGACCAACGAGCCGCACGAGATATCCTCATCGCCACCGTTAAAATACAGCGTTCCCAGTCACTCGTCAACTTGGTTTCCCCTCCGACCAGCAAGGTCTGTCCCCAAAAAGAAGAAGTCCTTGAAGTACCAGTCGACGAGTCAGATCCAAGTAAGATCTTACGAGTAGGAGCCTACTTACCCGACGAGATGCAGCGCAAGATCCTCAACTTTTTAAAGCAGAACTTGTCCACTTTTGCTTGGTTCATGTCGGACATGCAGGGAATTGATCCATCCATCACAACTCATGAGCTGAACGTCGACCCTAACGTCAAGCCGGTCCGACAGAAGAGAAGAAAGCTAGGACCCGACAGGTCCCAGGCCGTCATTGACGAGGTTCAAAGATTACTCAACGCGGGCTCAATCATGGAGGTTCGCTACACCGAGTGGCTTGATAACCCGGTGGTCGTCAAGAAAGGCGAATGTGCGTCGACTTCACCGACCTCAACAAGGCCTGTCCCAAGGACAGTTATCCACTGCCGAACATTGATCGTCTCGTCGAGTCGACCGTCGGAAACGAGCTATTGACATTTATGGATGCGTTCTCCGGCTACAATCAGATTATGATGCATCCAGATGACCGAGAAAAAACCTCATTCATTACTGATCGAGGCATCTACTGCTATAAGGTGATGCCCTTCGGGCTAAAAAATGCCGGAGCAACGTATCAGCGGTTGGTCAATCGCATGTTCGCCAAGCAACTTGGTCGTACGATGGAAGTCTATATCGATGATATGCTCGTAAAATCACTCCGAGCAGACGACGATCTCACACATCTACAAGAATGTTTCGACATTCTCAATACGTACAAGATGAAACTGAATCCGGCCAAGTGCACGTTCGGCGTCTCATCTGACGAATTCCTCGGCTACATCGTCACGCAGCGAGGTATCGAGGCAAATCCAAAGCAGATCTCAGCGGTCCTTAACCTCCCGAGTCCAAAAAATTGCAGAGAGGTCCAGCGCCTAACCGGCCGAATCGCGGCTCTGAACCGTTTCATCTCACGATCAACCGATAAGTGCCTCCCCTTCTACGACCTACTCCGCGGGAACAAGAAATTCCTCTGGGATAGCAAATGCGAAGACGCTTTCCAGCAACTCAAGCATTATCTTACGACGCCTCCGATCTTGGCTAAGCCCGAGGTGGGGGATGTCCTATCCCTCTATATCACAGTCTCGTCAGCAGCAGTTAGCAGTGTCCTGATAAAGGAAGATCGAGGCGAGCAACGGCCAGTTTTCTATATGAGCAGGAGGATGACAAGTCCCGAGACGAGGTACCCGACACTCAAGAAGATGGCTCTTGCCGTCGTTGAATCCGCGAGATAGCTGCGACCTTACTTTCAGTCACATTCAATCGAAGTATTAACAGATCAACCGCTCCGAACTGTCTTGCAAAACACGACTAGAGCCGACCGTTTAACCAAATGGGCGATAGAACTAGGCGAACTCGACATCACCTACAAATGTCGAACGGCCGCAAAGGCTCAGGTCCTTGCTGATTTCCTCGTCGAACTGTCTCTGGAACTGGCCCAGGATCTCGGAACCCCAGATTCTACCTGGATACTGCATGTGGATGGTTCCTCCACGAGCAAAGGTTCCGGAGCAGGGGTTCAACTCCAATCACCGACTGGAGAACTTATCCGCCAATCGTTTAGCTTCGGTTTTCCCGCATCCAACAACGAGGCAGAATACGAGTCATTAATCGCTGGTCTCCGTCTCGCCAAAGCAGTCAAAGCCAAACGACTCAGCGCCTATTGCGACTCGCAGCTCGTTGCCAGCCAATTTAGCGGCGACTACGATGCGCGCAATGACAGAATGGACGCATACATTCGTCTCGTTCAAAAGCTAGCAAAGGAGTTCGAATTCTTCGAACTCACTAAAGTTCCCCGTGGAGAAAACGCATGCGCCGACGCATTAGCAGCCCTTGGGAGCAAGCTCTATGATCAGGTTAAAAGGACTATACCAATTCATCAGATCGAAAAACCGAGCATCGATATCTCAATAGAGGAAATTTGAGTCATCACCTCAGTCTCCGAGACAACGTCTCAACTAGACGTCGACGGCGACACCGAGATGACGGGTCAGGATCAGCTCCTAATTGATTGGAGAGTCGAATTTATGAAGTACCTTACCGACGGGACGACCCCAGTTGATAGGTGGGCTGCCAGGCAGCTAAAACGATGCAGTGCTCACTACATCATTATAAACGGCGACCTTCACCGAGTAACGGCTGACAAGGTCCTACTTAAGTGTATCTTCGGCGAAAAAACACGGTTAGTAATGGCCGAGACGCATGAGGGTGCCAGAGGTAATCATTCGGGTGGTCGAGCACTCGCTCAGAAGGGCCGCAGCTTGGGATTCTTCTGGCCGACGATGAACACAGACTGCGAAGCGTACGCCCGGCGATGCGACAAATGCCAGCGACACGCTCCGAGCATTCACAGCCCAACTGAACTACTGCGCACCTCCGCCGCCCCTTACCCATTCATGCGATGGGGAATGGATATTATCGGGCCATTACCAAGCTCTCGGCAGAGTTGCTTCGTATTAGTTCTAACCGACTACTTCACCAAGTGGATAGAGGCCGAAGCATTCGCACAAGTCACCGAGAAGGAGGTTCGCGGCTTCGTATGGAAGAACATCATCTGTCGTCACGGCCTCCCTTACGAGATCGTGACCGATAATGGGTCTCAGTTTATGTCAGGAAATTTCAAGGAATTCTGCGACAAGTGGAATATCCGCCTGAGCGCCTCCACGCCGCGGTACCCTCAAGGCAACGGGCAGGCAGAGTCCTCGAACAAAATAATCATTGATGGAATCAAGAAGCGCCTCGACTTAAAGAAAGGATACTGGGCCGACGAACTCGACGGGGTCCTATGGTCGCATCGAACAACTCCTCGCGGAGCAACCAAGTCCACCTCTTTTTCTCTCGCGTATGGAATGGAAGCAATGGCCCCAGCGGAAGCCAATGTTACGAGTCTCCGCCGTTCCAAGATGCCACACCATGTCGTACTTAACCAGGGCATGCTTCTTGATGCTCTCGATGAGCTCGAAGAGAAACGCGACCAAGCGCTCCTTCAGATCCAGAACTATCAGAACCAGATTGACAATTACTACAACAAGAAAGTCCGTGCGCGACCCCTCGAACTCGGCGACTTGGTCCTGCGAAAGGTCTTCGAAAACACAAAGGAACCCAATGCTGGAAAATTAGGCGCCAACTGGGAAGGACCCTACAAGATTACTCGAGTCGTCAAACCAGGCGTCTACTGGCTCGAGACTTCCCGTGGAGAAGGCAGTCCCACGAGCATGGAACTCGATGCACCTTCGTCGCTTCTACTCATGAGAGGAGTGGAACCGACAGCTGAATACAATACATATGTGCGAGAGACGAGTGAATGCTTTTCCCAAAAAAAAAAACACCGAGTAGATGCACTTTACGGTCACCTCAACTCGTCCGAGTAAATGACTAGCAAGTCATTTTTACTTGGGCACAACGAACTACGAAAGGCTTGATCCTCCTCGGAGGTACGTAGGCATCCCCTCTACGGGGTCCAGCCCCAATATAAAAAAAAAACGAACTCTTTAAGCCTGCTATACTCGCCTCCGAGCAAACGACAGCAGTTCAGACGCCGAATAAACGATGCTTGCCCGTTGCCCGCAAGCGGCGCACGAGCACTCACCCAAGCCAATCGGTTATATCCTGATCAGATATCTACCGAGGGAAAGCAAAATAGTCCCGCGTCACCTGTGCGCACTGCACTGACCGGATTGACGAGCGAAATTTTTGGACCTTGCCGCAAATCGAAGAACGATGAGTTGGCCGATCAAGCTTCTCTCGGTTACCGCGGAGCGTCCAAATACCTTTTCCTCGGTTACTACAACTAAAATTCCTTGTCAAGTTTCGTCCAGCTATTTATAACAAGTACTGTTTGGATTAATATTTTCTTTGATGGATTACGTTTCGTTAAGCTACCCCTAAGAAAAATAAAGGGAGAATGACTTGCTGAAATATTCCGATCAGACGTTTCAAAGTTTTACACAAACGAGAAACAACGGCATCGTCAAGCCGAAACAAAAGGCAAGCATGGCATCACGACTATTCGCTCGCACGAGGAGGATCCTCACCCACGCCTGGACCAGAAACACGACCGAATGAAGGAACTTAAGGATCTACGGCCCGACTGTTTGCATCCTCAGCTTCGACTCTCGCCTTAGGATCTTCCGAAGCAGATGAAGATGATCCGGCCTTCTCGGGTGTCTTCCCAGGAGAGTCCGATAGCAGTATCGTCGGAGGAGCAGCAGTGATACGTCCTAGATTCGGACATGATCACTCAAACAGACTGAAATGGATATGAACTCCAAAGGGTTGCGGAAGGCCCAATGATACTACCAAACTTCAATGGTTGCCGGATGTGACGCACCGGTCCAACAAAAGAAGGGTTTCCAATCGTTGCTTGATATGACACACAAGTCCAACGAATTAGAGGAGTTGCTTGGAGCTAACCACACCAAGAACAAGATATGTGTAACTTGGAGCTAACCACACCAAGAAACAAATGAGATCAATGGATATTACACACCATTGAAAAAGTGAGATTCCCTCTCAAGGTTCCAAAAATAATCTCTCAAAACTTATTTTATTTCATTGATCAAATGGCCTTTATATAATAGGCAAAGAATACAAAATGTTTAGTCAACATCTAAAAACTTGAAAACTCATAAATATTAAAACTTGACCAAAGACCAAAGACCAAGACCTTTGACCGAAAATGGGAATTTTTGGTCGCAAAACTCTTCGGCTGATCTCGTCCTTTTGCATGGTCGACGGGCTCTGGATTGTCGTCAGATTGATATATTATTTGACCATACCTTCTCATTTCTTGTTGGGCCTTTCTTTCTTTGGGCTGAAACATGTTCATAAACATATTTTCATAAATCGTCAAGCCCATCTCGTTTAAAACTCAAGCCCAAAAGCCAAACTTTCTTGATTTGTTTCTGCTGCTGATTCAGGGCACATCAAGCAGGGTCCTTGGAAGCAGCCTCTTGATGAGTAGAGGATCCGGCAGGACGAGAGAGCTCCCTCGTATCTCCCATCGGGAAGATCTCTGACACACTGCGAGGAGTCCGAAGAGCAGCCGCGGCTTCAGAATCAATCAGCTCAGTGTTCAACCCGTACGGATCGATCCTCTGCTAGATATCTTCAACCAAGAACCTTGACGGCATAATAAGGGGAGAGAGACGAAAATCATCTTCGGGAATCTGCCCAACTTCCAAACGAATCGCTTCCTCCTTATACTTCCTCTCCTGCTCGGCGAAGAAGTCAATCGTTTCCTGCGAGATGGCGCCCCCGGACTTGAGCAATTCTTCGAGGCACCTCCTCGTACCGAAGGCCTGGCTGTAGAGACACCGAGCATCGTCATATTCGTCCCTCCGAGTCTCACGAAGACAGATCCGGTGGAAGCACTTCTCAGCTTTGGCAATCATGGCGACCATTACTCGGATCCGCTCATGAGTAACTTCGAATCTTCGAGACTTCCGCAGACGATTCGCCTCCTCTGTGTGTTTCAACAGAGAAGCGGCCTTCTCTTGCTTGAGCGATGCTTTATGTCGTTCAAGTTTGTCCACCACCGTCTCGAGATCCTTAATCGACTCCCAGCACATCTCGAGCTCTGCAAGATCGGACGTCCTCGTCACGTTGAACTCTATCCTCATCTCCTTCTCCCGAGCTATCGCTTCGTCCCTCTCCTGAGTCATGGATCTAAGGGAGTCCTAGAGTGCCTGCGCAGCTTTCCGGCTCCCCTCTTCCTGCTCACGAAGCTGGTCGCGAGCCTTCTTCAGCGCTCTGTCGTATTTCACAACGAGAGCATTCCAGTCACCTTGACTCTCCTCAAAATTTGATAAGGAAGCGAGTCAAACCAAGCACCAACAAAAAAAAGAGTTAAGGAAAAATCGAACAAGATTCGAGCACTCACCCTAACCGACGAGCAGGCGGCGTTTTCGTAGTCATCTTTGAAGTCAATCTCTCCCACCGGAGGAAGATCGTCGGGACCTCCCCTAATCAGGCGAACCAGCCGAGCACATTCTTCCGGATAGCAAGCCAAAGGAAGGTCTCGACTGAAGTCTAAGCATATCGTCTCGTCGAGAGTCTCCTTGGGATGCCCAGATACTCGGGCCTCATGCCCCTCTGCAACACGAGGCGGCGGCATATCGAGCACATCTTTGCCTCGACCAGTCAGGACCGCCGCAACAGACAGCCCCGTCGTACCTTCCGGTATGAGGATCCCTTTTGGCGCAACTCGCAGATACGAGAAGCCACCGTTTGGTGCTCATCCACACCATCCGAATGCTGAGTGGAGGCGCTACCACCTCCAGGAGCTGAGTCGGGAGCCAAGGCGTGGAGCTCCCCTTCACTCACGGAAGAAGGACGAGGTAGGGTATCCGTCCTCACCCTCTTCCGAACCAAGGCTTCACATTCGGAGTCCTCTTCCGAGTTCTCCTCTTCAGCACCAACCTCGGCTCTCTTCCTTTTCTTCCCTTGCCTCTTCCGGGAAGCACTGGCTACCGCCCTTGGCTCGGGGTCGGTCTCGTCGGCGTCTTTTCGAGCCGTGCCTTCTGACTTCTTCTTCTTCGATTTCTTCTTCTTGGGCTCTTCGGCGGTAGGCCTTTCATCGAGAAGGCTGTCTCCTGGATTCTCCCGAGATGCGATCTCATCCTGCCTAGCTGTCCCTCTCTTGGAAGAACCGCCTTTGTCAGAAGATCCTCCAGTTTTATTTAGGGCGCCGCCCTTGGTGCCCAACTCCTCAGCAACAATCATACTGAGATCCGGTAGCTCCCTCATCGTTCTCGCTTGGTTGACGATCTTTTGCTCGGATGGAGTAAAAATGTTCAGTCTCTTCGTCTTGCCCGGTTTGACGAGAGGAGTTGGATCCGAAACCCACTCTTCTGCAACCAACAATAAAGAGAGGTTAAACCATTGTCAATTATTCAGAGAAAAGAATAGAGAGACTCACGACTAGCAATCCGTCCGATAGACCGACGTATCCGGCCGAAAGTGAAGTTATACCAAAAATCTAACTTCTGAGACGCTATTGTCCGCGCCTGTTTCAGCCAATCCTCGGAGTAATCAGGAAGATTTGGGTGAGCAACTGCACAATAAAGAAGAAATGTCAGGATGGAACTCGGACTAAAAGAACGTCGGACTCATATTATACCCATATCTGCGTTCCAAAGAACGCGATCTCTCGTCTTCGGCGGATCCTCGAATGCGGATCTGTTCGCCTTCACGTAGAAGTAGAACCGCTGCCAATCCATGGTTTTGATCGGATGCCCGGTAACTACGTTATAATTCGGACGCATCTTGACCGAGAGTAGTCGCAACGTTCAGCCAGTCTTGCCCTTCAACATCATGAGGACGAATCCTACTAAGTTCCAGCGGACCCTCCTCAGCAAATATATTTCCCGGGTAGAAGCTCACCGGGATAATTGAATCGTCAACCGCTTCTTGACCATCTGCATCGCCTCGGAATTGTGTTCTTGATTCCGAGACGAGGAGCCGCTGAGTCCGACTCATATTCTTTGCATCCATCATCGCGTCGTGATGAATAGTCTTCGAGTCCTCGACGGAATCCCGACTACAAGCCGCTTCCTTTCCTTTCTGCTCGCGAGTTAACCGCTGGTTCGATGCCATCTCCGAGACTCGAAATTTAACAATGGAAAATTAAGAGAGAGAAGGAGAGTAGAGAGAGAAAGTACCTTAAGTAGCACAGAGCGAAATGAAGAAAAGAAGGAGAGGGGAGTCCTATTTATAGGAAAAAAGGGGGCACTCGGGCCGAGGTGTCATTATTAAGCCTATTTAGGCCTAGATGGGCCTCGATCCGATCAGCGCGTTACCCAGACTTGCGTCGGTTCGTCTTCCCGAACCCGTCAAGCGCGTAACACGTAATCGTGCCGGTTCGTTTCCTCACGACAAACCATTCTGGGATGCCACGCCTGCAATCGCGACGAAGCGTCGTCTCGGAAGAACAACAAATCAACCTGTCATCCAAAGGAGACAAAACCGACATTCGAGTTAAAGGTAATCTACGCTAGAATGAATCTCTTGTCCTCCAAACTAAACCATCAAATCCATCGAAGAATCGATCACTCGACTCTTCAATGAAACTGGGGGAGGGGGGACTTACTGTTGGAGATGGATTGCACCATCCACAAAGCCCATCAAACAAAAGGCCCATTCTAGTCAACTAGTCAGCCATCGGCTCGGAAGCTGACGCTCGTCTCTTACAGTCGGCTGCAGACTGCTTTTAGCCGAGCAGAAGATACAACGCGGATGGTCGACTCGGCTGCCTAGGGCGAAAATTCGCTCGTTCGGCCCGACATGCCGGTAAGGCCCAATCGACAAGACGCGAACTAGGTCAAGTCCTGTCAAGACAGAAGCTATAAAAGGGACAGAGAAGAACAACGCCAGACATATAGACACACCTGCAGCTATAATTAGGGTTTATTTCACCTGCTCGTCCTCTCGCCGTTTGATATCTTTCCGATTGTACTCACCTTTTACTAAACTTGTTCTTTCCACATTTTCCTTGTAACCCCCTCATCTCGGAATTTAATAAGACGCTTCTGTTCGACCCATTTTTAGTATTGTTTACTCGCTGGTTACCACTTCACCCCTAAACAATAGAGTTACACTGGGAGACTGTTTTGTGATAAAAGCTGTGCCACGATCCCTAAAATACAGCCAACGCACTCTTGATCTCTGTAGCAGTTAACAAGGCCTGCCATTTGTCTCTTGCCTGATCTGTCGAGTCAAATCTGCATCTGGATTTTTGAGCAGAGAGCGTTGGAGAGCATACACTAGCAAACTGTTAGAGATGGGCCTAGCACAAAAGCCCATTAACTGCTAGGCCCAAAATCAGGCCCGGCCCGTTAACAAAATGATGACGCCGCTAAAAGACAAGACTGTACTTTTGCTATAAAAGGAGGTGTCAGAGTCATTTGAAAGGGGATCAGAAACGTCCAAGACGACCTCTCCACTCCGGACGAGCTCGCCTTCGACTACAAGAGAACTACCACCAGAAGTCCGAAACGACCTCTCCTATCTAGGACGAGCTCGTTTCCGACGACCAGAAAACTTGTAAAGAGAATTCGTTTAAACGATCTTGTTTAGACAATTTTTTTAAGTTCTTGTAATTTCCAAGCCTGTTCATTCTTGACTATTAATACAAAATTCTCCGACCCCTATACATTTACTATCACGTTATATCATCGACCGAATATGGATTCAACAATTGGCGCCCACCGTGGGGCCGGAGAATCATCTCTACTTCAAGAAAGCTTGGCGATCACAGAACTCACAACGCAACCAGAGGCCATGTTTTCCGCAAAATCACCGACAACCCAAGAACAACGAGCGTGGCGACCATGACGACCTAAGGCCAACCAACAAGCAACGCGACGTCAGTGGCAACAAACTTGGATCAACCAGCCGACGACGCCATGCCCATTGCGCCGATCTCAGGCCTACCAACCAAAAGTGCTTTGTTTATGTCGATGACTTCAGACCAACAAACCAGCAACACAACATTAGTGGCGACGACCTCAAGCCAACCAGCTATCAACAATCTCGAGCCATCTAGCCACCAACATTGTATTTGCAATGGTAACCTCAGTACAACCAATTAGCAGGGAGACCTATAAGGAGATCGCAAATCCTGTACAGCCAATGGACGACACATGTGGTAGTCTCACTTTCAACATAACCACTTAACACGGGGACAACACACTAACCAGCTAGACATCCACCTGCTCGTCGCCAGCAGCGAGCACCTGCTCGTCACCAGCAACGACCACCTGCTCATCGCCAGCTACGTACACCTGCTCGTCGCCAGAGATCGTCGCCAGCAATGACCACCTGCTCATCGCCAGCTACGTACACCTGCTCGTCGCCAGCAATGACCACCTGATCGTCGCCAGCTACGTACGCCTGCTCCTCGCCAGCAACGTCCACTTGCTCGTCGCCAGCAACGACCACCTGCTCGTTGCCAACAACGTCCACCTGCTCGTCTCCAGCAAGAGTGTCAGCATGCTCATCGCCAGCACCAACGTCCGCCTGCTCACCGCCAGCAGCAGTTTCCACCAGCTTGTCGACGATTTAATCTTGTTGACCTCACCTCAATCATCTCACCTAGTCCACCTCGACGACCATCTCACCAAGTCTACCTAGACAACCATCTCATCTCGTCTACCTCGACGACCTTCTAACGATGATCTCAACATGTCCACCTCGACAATGATCTCACCTCGTCTACCTTGACAACCTCGCCAACCTATGACCGGATGACCTCGAGCTTGGTTTTCCTCCACTAGACGATCTTTCTGATTCCAAAAAATCTTTAACACCACTACCAATTGCCAAAAACGAGCTCTCAATCCCCCGACAACAACAACATCATCCTTGCCATCCACATTAACAACTTCAATGTTTCCTTGGATATGGCATCAAAATCACGCTCCCTCATCCGACGACAAAGTTTCAGAATCTTCGCTAGATTAACCAAGCAACGATGACGAACTCTCCACGTTTGAACCTTCAAATGTATAGTCTTTCGTTGCGATCTCACAGTCAACGCTCGACACCTCGTCTTCACCATCTAAAGGAGCATCTAACTTCATTTCCACATAGTCCAGTTCATGAGTCAACAAAGACGGCGCCAACATAGCGACCTCGGCTACCACCGATGACCACAACAAGATAGTCTCTCCACTCGAAAATGAAGTCTTCACACCAAAGTTTACATCATCTCCAAAAATGATCGACGGTGATACGGAAGGCACATTCGGTCGCCTCTCTCTACCACCAAAATCCATCATCCTTTCCATCAAAGACAAACCCACTCCATCAACAAGCAAGGTCGCCGGCATCAGTTCATCATTACTCTCCCTTAAGCTAGAAACAGAGAGAACCTGAGCCCCCTCTGCGGCACCATTTGCACCACTCGACCCGTCTCCGTAGCTAACGAACCCAATGTCGTCCACCAACGGACATGAACACAGAGCTGGCCGCACCTCTCCTCTAATTAAGATTGCCGGTCATATCCCCTTACAAACAAAAGAAGTTGTCATCTCTAAATCCATCTCCACCTTCTTGTCGCATGATCGAACTAGCAAGATCTCCCACCATAACACCATTCGAGATATGGTGTATATGGTGTTCTCTCTCCACCAGCGAGCGAATGGCCCAACTTCAGCTCGTCGTTGGCCTCCTTCCATAAGCAGAAACCGACGACCTCACCCATTGCCACAACGTCACCCGCGATCGCTAAACGACGACGTCACCTCAAGATCTCTTCGTCGCAAATCCGGACCGATGAGCACGATACTCCCCAACACGACGATGTCGCCCGCGGTCGCTAAGCCAGGGCCTCCACGACCAGGATCTCCGCGACCAGGATCTCTGCGACCAGGATCTCCACGACCAGGATCTCCGCGACCAGGATCTCTACGACCAGGACCTCTGCGACCAGGATCTCCGCGACCAGGATCTCCGCGACCAGGATCTCCGCGACCAGGATCTCTGCGACCAGGATCTCCGCGACCAGGATCTCGGCGACGAGGATCTCCGCGACCAGGATCTCTGCGACCAGGTCTCTCCTACGGAGCGCTCTCATTCACAGTCACCAACTCTGCTCCACCTTCGCGACCAGGATATCTGCGACAAGGTCTCTCCTCCGGAGCGCTCTCATCTGAGGCCCTACCTCCGCGACCATGACCTACCCGACGAGGACCTCCACGATCAAGACCTCTGCGACCAGGACTCCCCTCAGGAGCATTCTCGGACTCTATATTTCCCCAAATATCAAAGTACGACCACTATATAAAAGTGTTGCAGCTCCGCGCTCACACTTTCAAGACTTTGTAAACGAAATAAGAGATCCGTTCTCTAGTGATGCAGCTCCGCGCTCACACTTACACATTTCACAAAGAGATAAGATACATTCCAGAAGTGTTGCAGCTCCGCGTTCATTCTTCAACTCTTTGCAAACGAAATAAGAGATCCGCTCTCTAATGTTGCAGCTCCACGCTCACATTTATACATTTCACAAAGAGATACGGAATACATCCCAAAAGTGATGCAGCTCCGCGCTCACACTTCAAGACTTTGCAAACGAAATACGAGATCCGTTCTCTAGTGATGCAGCTCCGCGCTCACACTTACACATTTCGCAAAGAGATAGGATACATTCCAAAAGTGTTGCAGCTCCGCGCTCACACTTCAACTCTTTGCAAACGAAATAAGAGATCTGCTCTCTAATGTTGCATCTCCACGCTCACATTTATACATTTCGCAAAGAGATACAGAATACATCCCAAAAGTGATGCAACTCCGCGCTCACACTTCAAGACTTTGCAAACGAAATACGAGATTCGTTCTCTAGTGATGCAGCTCCGCGCTCACACTTACACATTTCACAAAGAGATAGGATACATTCCAGAAGTGTTGCAGCTCCGCGCTCACACTTCAACTCTTTGCAAACGAAATAAGAGATCCGCTCTCTAATGTTGCAGCTCCGCGCTCACATTTATACATTTCGCAAAGAGATATGGAATACATCCCAAAAGTGATGCAGCTCCGCGCTCACACTTCAAGACTTTGCAAACGAAATAAGAGACCCGTTCTCTAAGTGATGCAGCTCTGCGCTCACACTTACACATTTTGCAAAGAGATAGGATACATTCCAGAAGTGTTGCAGCTCCGCGCTTACACTTCAACTCTTTGCAAACAAAATAAGAGATCCGCTCTCTAATGTTGCAGCTCTGCGCTCACATTTATACATTTCGCAAAGAGACACGGAATACATCCCAAAAGTGTTGCAGCTCCGCGCTCACACTTCAAGACTTTGCAAACGAAATACGAGATCCGTTCTCTAGTGATGCAGCTCCGCGCTCACACTTATACATTTCGCAAAGAGATACACAAAGTACATTCAAGAAAAAAGAGTTTCACAGCGCTAAGTGATCAAATTTTTTCGGCAACCCTACCCACAAGCGGAGGTAACAAGCGACCATTCCAAATAAAAATATTCGAAGCAAGATTCAAGAAGAGTTCAAATAAGGAGTTCAACATGATCCGAAAGGGTCGATACAATCCTAAAGAGTCAACATTAGCGACCATAAAGAAACAAACATAACAAGTCCAACAAGAACAAAAGCATGCGACTAAAAACAACAACTCATAGCAAGATCACTCCTTGGAAGCTCCATCTGCCACTGATCGAGCAACATCACACGCTGGAGCCGCATGACCATTTCCCCCTTGCGTACCATCCTCGAGAACGACGGCAGGACAAGCGGAAGCAGTCGACTTCGAAGCAGAAGCAGTCGACTTCAGAGCAGAAGCACGAGGACGAACAACAGAAGCTGGAGGACAGACAGTAGAAGCAGGAGGACGAACAACAGGAGCAGAAGGACCACCAGGAAGAACAGGAGAACGAACAGCAGGAACGACGGGAACGTTCGTCAGCTCCCCATCCGCAAAAGTGATAACATCTAGCTCCTTTATCTTAGCCTCAAGCCTGACTTCATCTTCTTCAAGTTTCCTGATCTCATTCTCCGGAATCGGAATCCCATCCTTAAGAAGAAGACGAAACGCTCCGAGAATTCCCTTAACCTGGTTCAACTCGAACAAAGCGTCTCGGATAACCGGTTGCTCAGCCACAAATCCCTCCATCTTCTTGCCGCGAGAAACAAACGCCGCGACCAGCCCATCATACTTTTTCGTCTCTCTCAAAACGGAAGCAGTACGTGATCTTCTCAAACGATCACACTCATCATCAAAAGCTTTCTTCGCAGCATTCGCGTCAGCTACGTTATTATCAGAAAGACGCTGAATATCCATTTGAGCTGCCGCAATTTTATCATCCGCGACCGCCACCTTCTTCCTCTCGGTCTCAAGATCATCGCGCAACTTGCTCATTTCTTCAGCCCGCTCCTTCTCCCATGCTTCCCTCGCCTCCGCCAAGTAATGGTCTTTTGCCACCAACATCTCATTCACAAACGACATCGACTACAAAAACAACAAGAAAGATAATCAAGACCAAGTCAACACAAGATAAAAAACCACATACATCATAAAAATGATAAGACAAGGTACCCTCATAGTATGCCGAGCATACAACTTGAACAAGTCATCCACGATAGGGTGTCACAAGAAGGAGGATCGTCACGTGCCGGACTACCACGAACCATCTTACAAAATCGAGCACACTCCTCCGGGTTGGTGGTAAACTTCTCTTTTCCGGAGAAACTGAAGTCAAAAGCAAACAACCCTGGTCCTTCAACCTCGGAAGGGGGCGGAAGAGGTGGACGAACAATCTTACGTGACTTCGGGACCGGGATATCCTTGAAGGAGCGACCTTCCGCAGGACGCTTCCTCGGTGCCGGCCTAGCATTCCCAGCGACCGAATCAACCTTATCAACAGAGTCTCTCTTAGTTTCCTGGGAACCACCACCGCGACCCCCTCGTCCACCTCGCCTATCATGACCCGATTCCGGAGGATCAGCGACAGCCGTAAGGGCTACGACGGCCGCAGGAGTGACAGCCGAAGGTGTAGCTAAAGGAGGAGCCGAGGGAGCCACCAAAGGAGAGGCAACAACTCGTCCTTCCCCAGACCCAGTCGCGGCCACACCGCGACGAGAAGCAAAGTAATCCGGAAACTGAGCATCCAATTTTCCCATCCTTGGACGAGAAGCCGAACGAGTACCTACCAAACAAAAAACACATCACCATTTTTTTTGAAAAAAAAGGGGGGGGAGAAGAAGAGGATAAGGTACAAAACAAACCTGAAGCAATACGTGAAAAGCTACGATGAACCCGCTGCCTAGTCACCAACGACCAACCTTGCACCCCAACACTCTGAATCTTCTTCAAATTTTCCTTAAAATTCGGCAAAGGGGGAGCAGCAATACTTTGTCTAACTGCAAAAAGACAAACATAAAAGATCATAAGATAAGAAGCATAACGGATAGCAACATACCAAGAAACGTCAAACTACCAATATAAGGATTCCAACGCGTTTTACAACGCCTATTAGCACCAGGAACCGACTTGGGAGAAACACGAACATAAAAGAAACCCTTAATCCAGTCGTTAACCTTCCTTCTACTCTCATCCACAATCATGAGACCACCCTTCATACTCACATAAAAAGTTCCAACAGTCCTACTGTTTTTCAAAAAGTTCACCATTTCCTCGAACATCCTAAGACTCATCTCCACATCAGTCTCCGCGGCTAGAACAGATCCCCAACCATATTCCGAATCGAAACAGGACATAGTTGGGAGATACCTATATGGCGCTTCTCACAGTACGACAACAAAAGTTCTAGGAGGGGAAACCAGAGATGATACTCAACAAACCAAGACTTGTACACGCATACCCACCCAGGAGGAGTTGTCCACGGACGTTCCGACGTGTCGGCTAGACGCATCTCTGGAACCCCATCACGACAACAATGAGCCGCAATCCAATCAAGGGTCTCTTGAATTACCCAAGATGGAGAAGAAACGGCGGGATGCCTAGGGAGTACCAGCTTCTTGACCTCTGTTCTCGTATGAGCTGCCGAAGAACCACCTGGACTACCACCTTGCAATGCCCTCTGCACCACCGATAGACTCTTCCCACGACCATACGTTAACTCAGTAGTATCGGTTGCAGCAACGGAACCAGCTCCCTTGACGAAATCATCATAATCATCTATGATAAAAACATCATCATCTCCACCAACCGCAGTCTCCCCACCATCGACAACGACCGCGACCACATTCTCGCGAGTGACATCAACCTCGTCTACCCCGGTGGCAGCAACATCATTCACCTCACCATCCACGGTAACAACATCGATTTCTTCTTCCGATATAGCATCAAGCTCACGATCCAGCGAAGAGTTCCTACCCTCATTCGACGACGAAGTTCCAGAATCTATGCTGGACAAACTAGGTGACGATGACGAGCTCTCCGCGGTCGAACCTTCAAATGTAGATTCCTTCGTCGCAGTCTCACGGTCAACGCTCGACACTTCGTCATCGCCCTCTAAAGGGGCATCTAACCTCATTTCCACGGACTCCGGTTCATAAGCAATCGGCGAGGGAGACTCCAACGTGGCAATCTCAGCAACAACCGACGACCACAAAGAGATAGTCTCTCCATCCGGGGAAAAATTGGTTCCCTAGAACCCCTTTCTTTTCCGAAAGTAGTGAAAGAAACATCTTCCCTTCTCGTGTTATTTATCACACCTCCTTCAACACCAGTTCTCGCATCCATACCCCTCCGATGAACAAAACAGCACGACTTCCATTCGGCGAGCTCGGAGCAGCGGGCGTCATCCCATCACCAACGAGCGACCCACCACGATCCCCTAACAGTGAGCCCAAGAAAACCTTCACCTTATCCTCCATCACGACGATCCGACCGTCATGTCTCCCTCGCCACGAGCTCCATCTCAACTCCAAGTCAGAAGCGACCTCGCCAACCTCACCATCCATGGTTGCCGGGACCACCTCGGGACCTCCTATCCTCGAATCCGAACCAGCGACCAAAAATTTCTCCACCAAGACGCCTTTATTCCCCCGCGAGCAGAAAATAGCAACCTTGTCAGCAGAAATTTCATCACTTGTGGTCACAAGAGCCAACTCGGAAACTCGTCCTCGTCGCGGATCCAAACCGGTGAACCCCCTATCGCGATCTCCTTGCTGAAGGATCGAACCGACGAAAACATCCCTCGCCATGACACCAGTCTCCGCGATCGGCACTGCCAAGACCATATCTTCACCAACAAGAGAAGCCGCTGATTCCGGCTCCTCACCACCTCCTCGTCGCGAGTCCGAACCAGCAAGACAAGTGTCCCGACTCTTTACCACCTCCTCGCCCACGGTCGCTACCTCTCCTCCATCTCTGCGACCAGCTTTTCCCAACCGACCAGGCTGTCCCAAAGCACCATCGTTCATGGTCGCTACCTCTCCTCCATCTCTGCAACCAGATTTTCCCAACCGACCAGGCTGTCCCAAAGCGCCATCGTTCGTGGTCGCTACCTCTCCTCCATCTCTGTGACCAGCTTTTCCCAACCGATGAAGCCGTCCCAAAATGCCATCGCTCGCGGTCGCTACCTCTTCTCCATCGATGAGCACACCATCCGGCGACTTCATCCCGCTGTCGCCAAGATCCCGATGTTGCCCATGGTCGCCGATTCCCTCTCCGCAGTCACCAACTCCCTCTCCGCAGTCGACGATTCCCTCTCCGTGGTCGCCCGAGGTCGCAAACCTCTCTACAATCGTCGCCCCCATCATTTTCTCCATCTCTATCTTTTCTCCTCCACCAAAACTACCTCAACACCTTATCTTATCCCTATCTTTCTTTTATGTTTTTCTTAAAAAAAATAAAATAACAATAACAATAAAATAAAGACAAAGCAAGTGAGAGAGAAGGGAAGAGAGAAACAAAAGTACCTCTTGTGTTGGAGACAATGAAGCAAGAAATCTACAGCCCCCAAACACTTATATAGTGAGAAGAAAAATCACCAGTTCATATCAATAAAGAAAGAGCAATTACTTACAGACCGGTCTGATTTTATTTCGGAAACACGTAAATTCACCATAGTCTGACACTTGGCGAACTGTGGGGGGACAATTGTTGTATATGGGCCTAGCACAAAAGCCCATTAACTGCTAGGCCCAAAATCAGGCCCGGCCCATTAACAAAATGATGACTCCGCGAAAAGACAAGACTGTACTTTTGCTATAAAAGGAGGTGTCAGAGTCATTTGAAAGGGGATCAGAAACGTCCAAGACGACCTCTCCACTCCGGACGAGCTCGCCTTCGACTACCAGAGAACTACCACCAGAAGTCCGAAACGACCTCTCCTATCTAGGACGAGCTCGTTTCCGACGACCAGAAAACTTGTAAAGAGAATTCGTTTAAACGATCTTGTTTAGACAATTTTTTTAAGTTCTTGTAATTTCCGAACTTGTTCATTCTTTACTATTAATACGAAATTCTCCGACCCCCTTTACATTTACTACCATGTTATATCATCAACCGAATATGGATTCAACACAAACCTTGTCCTTTAACCCTAGCTGAGATTATACTGTAGTGTCTCTTGTTTAGACATCTTAGAACCGGTTTCAGCTTCTTGAGATAACATAATAACTTGAACTTAGTTGTCCCCTAAATTCCTGGACAAATCCAATTTTTCCTTAACCAGATCATTCTATTGAGGGTGATCGATAGTATGTGGGAAGAATTTAAACGGCTTAGCATGAGTTTTAGCGCAAGAAGGCACCAGAGCAGACATGGAGCATTATCTGATTGTAAAGGCTCCAAAAAACTTAGAATATGCACCTGGAAAACCATCTGCAAAAGCCTGGTTGACAACCATGTGATCCATTTTTTAGATATGGGGTTTTCTCTCTTGATTTGTCCACCAAGTGAATGCCAAACCTTTTGCTTGAGATTCGAATAACTCTACCTCTTGCAACGCTAGATTAAATCATCCATCCCTGCTGTATCAATGTCACGATCCAAAACCTGATAATTTTGAGAGACTCTCAATATCTGATTAAAGTCACCCTTTAATTACTGTCCAATGATGAGAATTCGCCGGGGTATTCCTATTATTAAACCCATTACTCTTTCCTTAACCTCATTGAACCCATATACTAAAGTGATATACTATGAAATTTACAAATTTTCAGCCATATTATATGTTTTTTTAGAGTCTATTATATGTATCTATAGTCAATTTTAGAGTATTTTCATGTCCAAGTACGTTTTGGAGTAATGTAGAGATTATAGAGTACTTTGGAGCTTATTGATGAGAAAATCATAGCTCTTTAAGAAATCATAAATCAGAGCCGAGATTAAGAAGAAGTGTTGATCGACACCTTTTTCTTGGTATCGAACTACATCCGTCCGAGTAGATGGGCCGACTTAAGAATTACCCCTGCCGACTTTATGCCTAATATTTATAGATTGTGCCAATGTTTAGGCAATATACTAACCGTACAATTTATCATAATTTATAGAAGCTTTTTAGTTATATTGGAGAGAAGATCATTTCTCCTTCAGATTTGTATTGGAACTCCATTGTTTTCTTACTCTATCTTTATGCAATTCATTCAGTTATTCTTTATGTCTTGCTGAATTATGTCTGAGTAGTTACCTTGTTTGATTTATAGTTTATTAGGGTTCAAATGAATTATTGAAACATAGAACTGCTTTGGTAATTTATTAGGATCATTCAACAAAATCTATCTAACTGCTTCTGTTTTAGAGTAGCTAACTAGAACCATTATCTTAGGATAACTGAAAACCGCGAGAATGGGTTCAACTCCTAATAATAATTATGTTGAGCTAGATTGTTAGGGCATGCGACAGCTGTTTTTAGTTAACCTAGCGAACATATTTATTAGGGCGTTAATGGTTGTGTAAGGAACTATCGATCGACACCCTGTAGTATCGATCAACACTCATTCAATGTTCGTATGCGAAAACTGGAACATAGGACTTAGTCATCTAATTAACTGGCAACGAGAGCTGCATATCTTATTATGCATTCGAGTTCTAGGAAAAAACATCACACACCCTTAGTATCTATAACTCATAATTCTGATTGCTTGAAACCTAAGTCTAGCTACTTTTCCCATATATCTTACAACAACTTATGCACTGATTTACTGCTTTATTTATTGCATTTAAAATTATTCCCTAGCTTAATCTAGATTTTAATAAGTCTACTATGTGTCTAAGCACCCTATGGATTCGATCCCTAAGTACTACAACTAAACCTCTTATTTGAGAGAGAAAGTTGCTCTATGGTAATTTGAGTGATATTAAATTTGGCACTGTTGCTAGGGAGGATTCACCATTAGGCTTAGTTAAAGGATTTTGTCTAGTTTTTCTTTTATTGGTTAGTTACTAAAGTTCTTTTTCTTTCTTGTGTTTTCCGGTGCATGCCTAACAGTACCATAAGTAACAAAGAAGCAGATTGTGGGAACAAAAATTTACACCGTCAATTTCCGTAATCGGAGGAAATTCAAGAAACCCAAACTATTTATGAGTTCCTGGATTTCTTTCGAGCCTATGACAAGGAATCAGATTATGAGTAACAAAACGTGAGGTAATCAAGTACAATTTTGTGAGTAAAAGAACTATCTTACTTAATTGTTTTCGCGTAAGAACGTCACGATGATACAACATGATTTAAGAGCTTCGGCCGCAAGATCTGTCAGCGAGTTCCTTAGTTCTAACAACATATGCTATAAAAACCCTAGTTTGAGTCGCAGCTCGATAAAAAAACAAAATTGCTAAAATCTTTCTAAGTGCTAAGTATGCTAAGAATTTTCTTGTGTCCTCATGTCCCCTCGCCTTGGCTTCTCTTATGTATCCCTCCAATGCCGGTCATCTTTTTTTTTCTGCCCCTGATTTGAGTCTATATTCTTTATCTTCTCGATCTTCCATAATTATTTGGAAACTTAACATTTATCTTATTTTCCATTTATCTTCTGTGGAGAGTAGGTAAACCGTCATTGTAATCGGGCTCATTCCCATCTGAAATCATAAATGGGTCCTTTTTGTGTGTTTAGATATCTTTCGGGCCGTTTTATGACTTAAGAATTTTTACGATTTTTCTCGGAGAAATCGCGTTTCATACGATGTTGATTTATGTACCGTTGGTTCCATGAAATAGTAAAAATATTCATATTGTTGAGATAACAATGGTGTTAAGTTAACCATTATCATTTTATGAAAAGACAAGTCCTTGCTATTTTTATCACAATACTTCAATGGAAAATCTAATCAAGACTAAACGAGAATCAGTACGGTAACGTCGCCACGGGCAATGAGGCTGGTTGAGGGTATCGTCGCCTGTGGGAGACTAGAAAGTTCTTGTGTCTCATCGCCCGTGGGCGACGAGACTTTGAGTCGATCTTGTTTCCCGTTTGTGATGATTCGGTGAGATGAACAAGGCCATGACGTTTTCAGACAAGATTTTTACTTGTTTTCTTTTACTTGGAAGGGAAAAAACATTTCCTCGGTAATTTTAGAGAATTGATTCCGTCATAACCGATTTTGACCCCAACAGTTAGCCCTCCAACTTGTGAGAATTGTTGTGAGGCTCTCGTGAGGTGTTATGTATGTTAAGTAAGTTAGGCAGAGTTGATGAACAAAAGTTCAAAGGGTGAATAGTAGATTATTTCCTTATAAGTATGTGGAGTGAGTTTTCAAATTCCTCACTTGCTCTTTTCTACAATAAATTATATTTAATGTAGAAAATCTCTTTCTATCTTATTTCTCTCCATTACTTCTTTCATGGCACCTAGAAAGAGATTATCAATGAATACATTGCCATCCTCTTTTGTTTCTCGAGAGCCTACGTGTTCGGGATGATGAGGTTGTTCCAAAAGAGGAGCGTACGTATTGGGAAGATACTTGTGGTATGGTACCGCCCTAAGCTGAGTATTGGTGTCCGGCGAGACTCAAATTTAGAGGTGCTGCTGATAGGCCGAGCCATTGTAAGCGTTCTTACGTTGCCACCATGCAAGACTTTTGTCGAGTTCCGGAGGAGGTGGAGTTTTGAATGCCAAGAAATGGAGAAAGTGGTGATGCTCTCCTCGTGGTTAATTCACGTGTTACGAGGCAGACTTCCTATCTTGTCATTTGTGGTTTCCCATTCCGGAGATTATAATTCAATTCTTAAACCGCTATGAGTTGTCGATAAGCCACCCGTTGGTCAGAATCTCGTTGGACTGTTGGTTTTGAGCTATGAGCGAGGGATGAACTTAAATGTCGATTACCTCGAGGCTTTTCTGTATCCCCAAAGTACAAGTTTGCCACTCCGGTACTTTTTCAGGCCAAGGAAAAATATGGAGGTGATCAAGGCGTTCAAGTCTAATTTTCAAAGCTGGGACTGGTGCTTCTTTGTGCATATAGACAGTGCCTCGGTTGTGAAAGAATGCATCTCTATTTTTAGGCGTGGATGGGGTCCCAAGGGTATCGTGACCAGATACTTTGGTCGTTTATCTATTTGATGATGTCTGACCAAATTTCTATTCTTTGTTTTACAGTTGTCGATCCTCTTCCTCTGTTTCCTGCAGACGGCTTACCGTTAGGGATATTCTCCGTGGCGGTTCGTTTTACTGGGGCTACTTCTCTCCGAAGCAAAATCGAGCGGCAGTTGCATATCACTAGACTCGAGCTCAAACTTACACGGTGGTTGAGGAGGATTCAAATCCGGACATGGATGATTTTATTCCCTACAATATTCCTTTTGTGAGGGAGTGGGAAAGATCTCCCAAGAAAAAATAAGTTGCCACTAACAAAGGCGATTTTTCCTACGAGGGGGTGGAACCTTCTACTGAAGAGTGGTATCAAAATTTTCTTTCTGGAGATGGAAGCGGCACCAGTCAGACCCGGCTTCTGTCGTTCGGAGATGGATCTCACCTTGATGCCTACCTTGCCTCGCTCAACATACCGTTGGGTCAGCACGCAGCCAGTAAGGAGTCTGTTGGATCGGAGAAGTTTGCGGAGGCATTGCGGTTATGCATGGGGGTTAGTTTTTGTATTTGGTTTGATTTTTTTTGTCGAGTCTGCCCTCTAATTTTTTGAAGAACTTTTCAGGTCCTTCACGTGATGGATTAGGCTCTGAGGGCGAGCTGTTTGGAAGCGCAGACGGCTCGGTTTAAGTTCGGGATAGCCGAGAAGGATATTTCATGTTTGAAGGTCGAGGTAAAAGCGCTCTCTCTACGTGAGAAGGATCTGAAGAGGGAGCTAGCTTCAAGTCTCTGTCGTGCGTGTCGAGCTGGATGGAGGGAGATGGCCTCGATCCTGGATGTTCGCTCGGATTGGTTTGTGGCTGACTTCGGGGAGTTCAAGCAGGTGCAAAAGTATTTTGGGGACTACCGCGAGTGCCGAGGCTCCGTAGGTTCTTTATGACGCATGCCGGCCGATGAATACGACTTTAAAATCGAGAAGACAAAGATGTTGAGGCATCTGGCCAACATTGCCAACACGGAGCCGATGATCCCTGAGATTGAAGGGAGGATTTGGGAACACTAGGCTCCAATCCCTTTTTATCCTGACTCAGACGAGGTTGGTCCTGCTTGATCGGGTGAAGATTTTGAGGTGGATCACGTTCTGGGTCCGCTTGGTGTCATTGATTACTCAATCTTGGGTAATTTTTTTATAGCCCGTGAAGGGTGATTGTATTTGAAGGGAGCATGTTCCCTTTTATGTTTATGTTAGGCATGTTCGTTTCTCTAACGCAGCTTGAGAGACCAGCAACCAGAAAATAAAAAGCAGGAGAAAGAAATTTCAATGAAGTGTTTTTACGGAGTCACCGCCGGTGATGTCGTTGGTGTCATTTTATGATTTCTTATCGACGCTTTTCAAATCAGCATTTCCCACACATGCCTTACAGTGCCGCTAGAGGCGAACATTAGCATCTTCCGACCATCTTTTTTTATTGGTTTCTGAGCTGTCATTTAAAATTCTTTTTTTATATTTGGTCGCTAGTTTTGAATGCAGCGTTCATAAAACGAACATGCCTTTTATGTATCGTATTTCGCCCCGTGGGGCCTTTTAAACATATCTTCATTTCGTAGCCCTATCTTTTTTACGGACAAAGCGAGGGAGTGTGAGTGTGTTCCTCATTTCCTTCATTCTTGCAGATCTTGATATGTGTAGTTGCGTTAGAATGAAGATTTTTGAGACATAGGATTTTTGAGAAGTTTATGAACGTCAAAGTATCAACGAAGCGGCAAGTTTGTATCAATGACACTATGTCTTTCAGAGTTAAGAGTGCATTTTTAGGGTAAGACCTAGGTTTATTTCGTGCCTAGAGTATGCGGGGTCGGTATTGAAATTTGCGATGAGTTCTCAGCTTATGTGTTTTGCACCGATCGGGAATTGAGTATCTCTCTGGACAGTTTTAAAGTCTCGGAAGTATAAAACAAAATTTTCGATTTTTATAGTGTACTTATCCTTGTGTCGGATGTATGAGGACCAATTCTATGAGAGGAGCATGTCGGGCTAAGCGTTCGCTTGAAAACGGTTGATTTGTGCGTCGGGGCCAATCGAAGAACGTGATATAAGAGCAAGTACTTGTCTTTTCTAAATTGTGTTAGTTGTTTAATTTATAGTCGCCTTAAGGACTGTTTTAGTGGTTTTTTCGAGTTTTCAAAAATATATTTTCGAAAGTCTGCGACGTCTAGCTTTTTTCGAAAATATGTTTTTTCTTTTGGTTACGTGATTTTGTGTTTTGATCAAAGATCTCGTTTGATCTTGCGGCTTTTTTGAAAGCGTTTAAAAGTTTTGTTTAACCGTTTTGTCGTTGTATTTCTTTTCGTATGATTTCCATTTTTGGGTAGTACGATAATTATTTATTCTTATTTAGGCGTTTTCTGGGCGAATCGTGGATTATCGGTCTGGCCATAAATTAATTTGTGAGATTAAGTATTGCTGCAATAAAAGAGATTTGCGATATTTTTGGGAATCATATCGCATTGTCTTATTGTAGAATATCATTTTAAAAACATTGAGTACAATGGCGAATGTTTTAAAATGTGGGAGTATATAAGTATATGTATACATACCCACTCCCCCTTTTTTAGAGAGTGGGATAGATGAACTCGTCCTATGACGAGTTGCCTACTGATATGCTCAAATTAAGCATAGAGCAACTTTACTCTCTCTATAATTAAAGGTCCAGTTGTAGTACTTAGAGATCAAATCCACAGGGAGCGTGGGCACACAAAAAACTCACTACAGTCACGATTAATTTAGGCAAATAGATTTAAAGCAGTAAATAAGATAGCAGTTGATTGATTTAGTTTGTTGTAAACAATAATAAGAAATATCTAGATCTAGGGTTTTAGGGAATCAGGCTTATAGTGGATAGAAGCTAGGGGTTTTGTATCCTAGAACTCGAATACAACAGTAAGATATCAAGTAGTGAATCTATCTATGATTTAAGTCTTTGTTAACAACTCTCGTTGAGAACTCGAAATAGACCGTCGTTTTATGGTATTGAGAAAGCATTGATCGATGCTCACTTAAATCAAGCATTACGACATAATTCGATATGCTCACTAAAATCACTAGACCAACTCTCGTATGTATCTACCAACCTAGCTCAACATGATTTATACAAGTAATGATCCTAATCTCGCTGTTGTCAATTATCCTAAGATAATGGTTCTAGTTAACTAGTCTTGAACAAAAGCAATAAGCAAAATTCTATTGAATTATCTAATTATACCCTAGCAGTTCTATTGTTTGGCTAACCCATCAATACCAATAATAAACCTAAACCTAGAAGATGGATCTACTAAGACATGATAGTTGTCACAAAAATCTTAGATGAATAGATGAAATAGAATAAATAATAAAACCAATGAAGTTCAAAGACGACTCTGAAGGATTTATCTCTTCTCTCTAACCCTAAAACTAAGAAAAATGAATAGAATAAAGCGTAGAAAGGGTAGCCGTCAACAATGGCTTAGAAAACACACAAATAGGGTTTAGGGTCATCCATGGGTATTATGGTAACTTTTGGTGGCTTATGGGATTTAGTCGTTATTGAAATATACTCAACCCGCATTCTGAAATCATCGTCGATCGACAACAAGACAGTGTCGTCAATCGACACTCCTTCGTCTCCTTGGTAGCTTCATCTCGCGAGGCAGACACACTACTCTTCAGTAAAATGAACATAACTTCTGCTATAGGATGATGATTGACCTCAAACTAGTGGA
This sequence comes from Moricandia moricandioides, assembly GCA_905132885.1. Lineage (NCBI taxonomy): Eukaryota > Viridiplantae > Streptophyta > Magnoliopsida > Brassicales > Brassicaceae > Moricandia > Moricandia moricandioides. The sequence goes on along the minus strand of CAJHQQ010000994.1, from coordinate 75,741 downwards.
ATTTGAAAGCTAACTCAAATCTATATAATTTTTTAAAAATATAATCTCAATCTCACCATGGAAAGATCTCCATCCATTGCTAAATATTTGACGCTTCTGTGAAGTTCTACACCTCTAAAGGTTCCAAAATCACCAAAGTTCTCCAAAATGTACATGAACCTGAAAACACTCTAAAACATACTCCAAACCCATATAATATACTCTGAATAGGTCATATACCATGGTCTAAAAGTGGTAAAATCCATGGTATATCAACTCCCCCAGACTTACCCTTTTGCTTGTCCTCAAGAAAAACATAGAGTAGTCCTTGGCAAGAGGTTTGAAAACAGCAGGGACTCACACAATTTTTTAAACTACTACCTTCACCTCTGAAATGTTGCAAGACAATTCAGATTAGTTTAGAAGCACTTCCATGTACTACACTTTAACTTAGCAACCAAACCATCTATCACACAACACAACTGAATCCGTGTGACTAGCCCCTCCACTGACCTCATTCCGCAAATAAATCTGTAGGCTAAGTCTTGGGAGTATCGATCAAAGGACACATGGACTCTTATCCTAACAGGTTTCTGAGCACACATGTGGTCTTCTCTGATCCATTTCTTCCCGATTTGTCTCTTCTCTGAATATCTTTATATATTTTTATAAGTCCAATATGCTGATACAGTCCATCTTGTTCATTTTTTTCTTCTCTCCTTTTTTTAATTTTTTTTAACTAAGTATAGGAGAATAGTGGGATCACAAGTAATTTACCCATCCTCGCTCCCACAGTGTCTAATCAATCCTTTTTGAATTAGAATAATGGGGTCAAAGGTAATTTACCTACCCCTCTGCATCTTTCAGGAAATCATCTCAATCTTTTATTTCTCTAGATGCCAAAGAGAGAGAGAGAGAGAGAGAGAGAGAGAGAGAGAGAGAGAGAGAGAGAGAGAGAGAGAGAGAGAGAGAGAGAGAGAGAGAGAGAGAGAGAGAGAGAGAGAGAGAGAGAGAGAGAGAGAAATAGATAGATAGATAGAGAGAGAGAGATAGATAGATAGATAGAGAGAGAGAGAAAGAGAGAGAGAGAGAGAGAGAGACCAGAAATACAAAGAATTTTACCTTAGAGGCCTGTAGGAAAAATCTGATCTAGTGTATACCAAGCCCCAAAACAAGCAAGTTAAGTTGATTAAGGTTGGAGGTCAGCTTTGCTTCTTGCAGACTTTCTCAGCAGGCGTGGATGTTACTCGCAAGTGATCAGCTTCAGTGTTTCCATTCAGTACACCATACAGTCAATAACCTCAAAGAATGGTGCTAGAGAGTGGCTAGCTAGTAAGTAAAATTAAAAAAGTTTATCATCCCCTTCTTAAGTCAATAAAACTTTAAAAAACTTATAAAATAAAAGCTCAAAAGAAAATACAACATCAGTAACTACCTCCACCGTACTTAAACAACACTGTCCCCAGTGTTATACATTCTAAGATTGGTGGGAAAATAAATCATAAGAACAAAATTTAACAAGGAAAAACGGTATACCTGCTTGTTGATGGTGAGTGTCGATCGACACAGTTAAGTGGGTAGCAATCGATGCTCATGATGGTTCGTCGATCGAAAATGATCAGGTGTCGGTCGATGCTAAGTGCATGTTTTCTTCCTCGAGTGTTTTTTGGCCTGAAATAATATAGAACAAAAAAATCAGCAATAAATGAAATAAAACCAAATTTAAAACTTACCTAACAGTGGGTTGCCTCCGACTTAGCGCTTATTTTAAGTCATTAGCTTGAATTTTTGAGATTTGATCCAGTCGAGATGAGAATGAGAACTTGCTCCAAAACAAGTCTCAATGTCTTCTTTCTTCAGCTTTATCACGCTTTTTGTGAAAGCCTCCATAGACTCTTCTCCTTTGTTTATCATCTCAGTAATAAGGAGTGCTCGAAGCTTTGCAAATGACTATGAGAAGCATATGCTGTGCACTTTGTATTTTCTGATACCATTGCGAGTGTGACCTTCTTAGTCTCGTAAAACCCCATTTTTGTCAAAACTCAGTATTAGTACCTCGACCTTCTCTGTCTTCCCGCAAGTAGGATCGATCGATACTGAGGAGTTGGTGTCGATCGATGATTGGTTCACACTGCTGATCACTGCTGCTTGGAGGGTGTCAATCGACACTGGATGAGTAGTGTCGTTCGATACTTGGATTCTACACTGTTGATCGCTGCTTGGATGGTGTCGATACCCTCTTAGACTTATGGATCATGTGTACTGAATCCAGTGACTCTGCTAGTAAGAGTTGTATCTCCTCGTTGCTTCTGGTACTCAAATGCACGTACCTGAAACACAAGAATTTTTTTTATGTAAATATACTAAAAATAAAAAGAACCTAGACTAAATAAAAAAAATTAATCTAATGGCGATCAAATTCTCTCCAGCAATGGCGCCAAATTTGATATGGTCAAATTAACCCTAGAGCAACTTTACTTCCTCTCTCAAATAAGAGGTCCAATTTTAGTACTTAGCGATCAAATCCACAGGGAGCGTGGGCACATAATAACCTCAAGACAGTCGCGATTAAGCTAGGTAAATATATTTAAAAGCAGTAAATAAGATAGCAGTTTATTGATTTAGTTTGTTGTAAACAAGAAATAACTAGATCTAGGGTTTCATGCAATCAAGATTATAGTGGATAGAAGCTAAGAGTTTTATATCCTTGAACTCAAATGCAAACAGTAAGATATCAAGTAGTGAATCTATCTATGATTTAAGTCTTTGTTAACAACTTTCATTGAGAACTCTTAATAGACAGTCGATCGATGCTATTGAGCTAGCATCGATCGATGCTCACTTAAATCAAGCATTACGACCTAATTCGATATGTTCACTAAAATTACTAGACCAACTCTCTTATGTATCTAGCAACCTAGATCAACATGATTTATTCAGGTAATGATCATATTCTCGCAGTTGTCAATTATCCTAAGATCAAGGTTCTAGATAACTACTCTAGAACACAAGAAATAAGCACAATTATATTGAAGGATCTTAGTATACTCTAGAAGTTCTATTTTTTTGCTGATCCATCAGTACCATTAATAAACCTAAACCTAGCAGATAGATCTACTCAGACATGATAGTTGTCAAATAAATAATAGATGAATAGATGAAATATAATAATTAATAAATCAATGGAGTTCCAAGAGGAATCTGAAGGATTTTCTCTCCTCTTCAACCTTAAACTAAGAACAATGAATAAAATAAATCGTAGAAAGCGTAGCCGTCAACAATGGCTTAGAAAACACATAAATAGGGTTTTGGATCGTCCAGGGGTATTCTGGTAACTTGAGGTGGCTTCTAGGATTTAGTCGGTCTTGAAATATAATCGGGCTGATTTCTGGGATCACTGTCAATAAAGGATAAAAATGTCTTGTATTTCATTTTTTCGCCGTGAGTTTTCACTCGTTTGGCGGGTTCATGTCGATCATCTTGGTCGAGATGACTGTAGCTGGATCGATGATTTATTTTGGGTTTGTCTCCTCCGGTTGGGTTAGAGCGTTGGGCTTTGAAATTTATTTTGCTTTCTTTATTCGAAGTTGTTTCTAGAGTTGACGATTAAGGATCATCTTTTCCTGAAGCGTTTTCAGCCGATGGATGAGTTATCTTCTTGCGTTTTGGTTTGGCGGTAGTCGTGATTTGCCTTAGCTTGGGTTCCGCCAGAAAAAGGCATCCCCAGATTGGTGCGGTTCCGTGCGGGTTTTGGAACTTGATGTCTAGGTGGTACATCAATGGGAAAACCTTCATGGAGTTTATCTAGGGCGTTCCGATGCTCACCTTGTAGATTGCAAGATGATCGACGACTGCAAAGTTGATGATTTTCAGGATTTCTCTGGCCATGACCGGTAGTATGATCAATCCAAGAGTCATCAAAGTTGTTTTGGAGAAACCAGTCAGTGGTCTTGGCGTTGGTATAACTTCAGATGGATCGATTTTCACTATTTTGAGGGTGTCGCGGAAGATAACATCGATGGTGATTCATGTGTCCACGAGGACTCTAGAGACTTCGAGATCCTTTATCACAAGATCGATCACATGCGGGTCATTGTGAGCTTTGTCGATTCCGATGGTCTCATGTTCCTCGAAAGTGATCATGTCGTTGGGGACGTCGATGGGTGGATTACATTTAGAACTTGACTAGGACTTCTGTTGATAAGCCTTTAAAGATGAGGCAATGTCGTGGTAGTGTTGTGATCGTTCGATAATCATGTTTATCTGCAATGATTATTTTTGTTGCCTCTACATTAGATCTTATTCCGCTTTACCGTTCTCACATGAATGGTTACCTTGAGGAGTGTCCCCAGCTGGCGTGGTTTGGTCGTTTTTTGGCAGACGGTCGGTGTCTCGGATGAAATATTTTATGTCGGTTACTTCTGAAATTTCTCTTGCGAGCAGTTTTGCCGTTAGTCTCGCGCCGAGAACTTTGCACTTCATAGTCGAGTGGCCCTTAGTTTGGTTAAACACGCAGAAGTTATTCTCGTCATAGGTGGGATTTTAGGTCTATGTGTTTCCCACCGTTCTTCCGTGTTCTAGTGCAGAGTTAATGGCATAATATGCGCTCCTCGGATATCTTCACCCCTCGTGATGTACATACTTGTCGTTACGAGAGACTCTCTTTTCTGGTTTATGCTCTGACGCTACATCTTTTGAGCGTGCTCTCGTGGTTTATGTTTTTGCGATAGGACTTTGATTTTTTCTATTTTGATGATATAGTCGGTGGCTTTGTGGAGAGTGTGTTGGATCGTCCGTGGTTTCTCAAGAGATATCCACTTTCTGAACTTTGACTTGTACCAGAGCGTCTTCCTGAGACATGACGATTTCGAATCTATTCACGAAATCGTGGAGAGGTTCACATTGGAGGTTTCTATGTCCATGAACATGGAGTATTGCTTGAGAAACTCCGAAGCGCGTTGGCGGAAACTTCCAATGGAATTTTTATTTAGGCGAGAAAATCATTCGAGAGTTGATCCCTGGAGGTTCTCAAAAAAGAGGCAAAAGTATTCGACATCTCTTTCGTTTTCCCTGAACTTGGCCCTACCCATCACGATCTGGAAAGTCTGAAGGTGCACTTTGGGTTCGGTGGTGCCATCGTATGTAAGGATTTTAATCTTCCCAGGGTATGATATTCTCGTCTCAGTGATGCGAGCAGTGAAGGGAATCTTTTGTGCCTCCTCTAGGAGTCTGTCGATCTCAGGTGCAGTGCTAGTGGCATGGTGAATTTGAGAATTCACCGCTTTTACTTCTGTGGCTGTTTTTACGATATAGTCGCGGAGATCATGAATCTCGTCGAGATTATCGCCAGCAGGTTTCTGAGTTTGCCGGTGTTTGCTGCGGGTGATCTGATCATGTTTCTCGGCTAGTTTCTCTTGTTCTACCCAGGAGATATTTTTTTCTCCTTTTGTGATGGATTTTTCGAACTAAGAGTCTTACCCAGTCGTGTGGCTTCTTCTCCTTCTTAGAGGCACATCAGCGTATTCGTCCTAATGATCGGATTGATCGCTGGGGTCCAAGTTGACTCGCTCGGCTTCGTTTTCTTCTTCTTACTGATTGTTAGGAGAAGTATTTTAAGTATTATTCTGTGTTGCTTTGGGAGTTATATCATTGGGATTTTATCCCAAAGGCTTTCTTTTTGCGCTTGGGGTCCTCTCCAACGGATTTGTGAAGTCAAGCATTCTTCCACTGCGGACTCTCGTAGTTCCGCGAGGAAAAATAATTTTGGTTCTCGTTGTTAGAGTTTCGACCGGTTTAGTGAGACAACTCGTAAGTTTATCTTGTTCTTTTCAAGAGTCGAGAACATCTTCTTAATCACCTCGAACGCTGTGGTGTAAGCATCAGCGTTGACCGCAAAGGCGTTTCCTGCTGGGTTGCTTTCAACATTGACGTTGACGACATTATCGTCATGAGATGGTTGATTGTTTTGAGAGCCTGTAGTCATCTCTGACCAAGCATTTTGCGGCTGCGAGTTAGATTGATCCGTACCCCCTCCTTCTAGCACCAAACCGTGGGAACCAAAATTCACAACGTCGATTTCCGTAATTGGAGGAAAGTCAAGAAACATTAAATTTCCCTGAGGTCCAGGATTTCTTCTGAGCCTACGATAAGTAATCAAATTATGAGTAAAAAACACAAGATAATCAACTACGATTTTGTGATTAAAAGAAAGATCTTATTGAATTGTTTTCACGTAAGTATGTCGCGATGATACAACAGGATTTAAAGAGCTTTGGCGAGTTTCCTAATTCTAAAAACCTATGCTCTAAAAACCCTAGTTTGAGTCACAATTCGATAACAAAAACGAAATTGCTAAAATATTTCTAAGTGCTAAGTTTCTAAGAATTTTCTTTTTTCCTCCTCTGCCCTCACCTTGGCTTCTCTTATATATCCCACAAGGTCTGTCGTCTTTCTTTTTCTGCACCCCCCCCCCACCATTCGAGTATATCTTTTCACGGAAATCTTCCTTATCTTCTATAAGCATTTGGAAATTGAAAATTTATCTTATTTTCCATTTATCTTCTGTGTAGAGTAGGTAAACTTTCATTTTAATCAGGCTCATTCCCGTCTGAAATCATAAATGGGCCTTTTGTTGTGTTTTAGACCTTTTCGGGTGATACGTGCTCAAATTACCCTAGACCTACTGATTACTCTCTCAAATAAGAGCTACTTAGGTATTGAATCCACAGAGAGAGAGAGATGGCACGCAATAGATTTGATCATCAACTTAGTTATGCTAGGCAATTAATATGACTTTAGGAAATAGTAAATCATGAGTGACTTGGTTTGTAAACAATTAAGGAAAATAGCTAGATCTAGGATTTTCATGTAGTAAATTATAATGGATAGAAGCTAAGGGGTTTTGAATCGAACATGAGTTCATTTAGTAAGGATATCAAGTTATATGTATCTATGGCTAAGCTCAGAGTCTACAAACTTTCGTGTGTAAATTCAGAATGACCGTCGGTGATGATATGCAAACGGATCTATCGATGGCTTTCTTAATCAAGCATTAAATGATCAGTTTTGACTGATTCACTTAGAATTACTAGAGCATTCTCTCGGTTGTACCTAGTAATTTAAGCATGATTTATTCAGGTAACGGTCCTGCTCTCACCATACTAGTTATCCTAAGATCAAGGTTCTAGGTAGCTAATCAAGAACACAAGCAATAAGTACAATCCTCATGATAGATCTAATAATCATCTTAGCAATTCTATTGTTTGGCTAATCCGTCAAAACCATTAATAAACCTTAAATCTAACAAGATGACTACTCAAACATAGCTAAGCAAAACATAATCATAATAATAAAATAATGCATAAGATAAGAATAGGGATAGAAACTAAAGTTCCAATACAAAGCTTGAGAAGTCTTGATCTTCTCCCCAAGAACCTTAAACTACTATGTTTATTCTGAAATCTCTCCAAATTCTTCTTTGCATAAAACACTGGCAAAGATAATATAAAATAGGTAAAACTCGTCCAGAGGCAATCTTGTGATTTCCTTGACTTGGGCTTTAAGTCGGGTACTTTGTGAATTGAGATACTGCGTGTTGACCATCGGTCGACGACGCACAGTTGATTGACGGCAAGTGTGTGTCGTCGATCGACGCTATGTTCTCTCTCGACTCGTACTTAGCTGAATTTGACCAGCTGCGGGGTTCCTCTCCCTCTAAGATCCAGAAAGTATCATAATCTATAAAATGCTCCAAAATGCGCCTGCACCTGAAAATATTCTAAAACATATCATAGACACATATAACAGACTCCAAATAGGACCTATAATATGGTCTAAAACAATTAAATATTAGGACTTATCATCAGGCCGTTTTGCGACTTAAGCATTTTTACGACTTCAAAGAAATCACGTTTCACACGATGTTGGTTTATTTACCATTGGTTCCTTGAAATAGTAAAATCGTTCATATAGTTGAGATACCAATGGTGTTAATTTAACCATTATCGTTTTATACGATAGATTCAATTTTTTTACAAGAAGACAAGTCCTTGTTATTTTAAAGCATTACTTCAACGGAAACTCTAATCAAGACAAAACGAGAATCAGTACGGTAAATTCCCAAAGGAGAGAGTGATGAAGCAGAGATGGTCTAGTTGACCATAGGCGACAAGTTATGGCTCGTGTCTCATTGCCCATGGGCGACGAGACTTTGGAATGGTCTCGTCGCCTAGTGGCGATGAGACTTGTTTAAGATCTCGTTGACCATGGGCTAGAGACAGTATGGTAAAGTCCCAAAGGAGAGAGTCATGAAGCGGAGATGGTCTCGTTGACCGTAGGCGACGAGATATGGCTCGTTGCTCATCGCAAACGGGCGACGGGACTTAGGAATGGTCTCGTCGCCTGTGGGCGAGAAGACTTGTTGAAAATCCCTATGCCCGTTGGCGACGAGATGTAGCTCTTTTCTCGTCGCCTATGGCCAACTAGACTCGGTGAAGGTCTCGTCGCTCCTGCCCATGGTGATGAGAATTCGTGTTGGTATCGTTGCCCATAGGCGACAAGGCATGTCTCGTGTCTCACTGACCACAGGCGACGAGAATTGGAGCTGATCTTGTTTCCCGTTTTTGATAAGTCATTGAAACGAACAAGGCCATGAGGTGTTTGGACACGATTTTTCCTTGTTTTCTTTTACTTGGAAGGGAGAAAACATTCTCGCGGTAATTCTAGAGCATTGATTCCATCGTACCCGATTTTTTCCCCAACACAGATATCTTGGAATATTTGGATCCTACAAAACTTGAGCGTAGCATCCGCAAAGAAAGGCAAACATCATTGATCGACACCTCTTCTTCTTTGGTCAACACTACTCGTGAGCAAGCACCGATTGATGAAGCATCAACCAATACCGACCTTTGAATGAGAGATATGGCCGCCACTCTTGTACTACTCCAAGATAAGCTTGGAAACATGCATGACCCCAAGGGTCTTCTGCGTAATGAAGCAGGTCAGAGACTAGACGATCAATGGGCTTATATTCCTGATCCAAAAGCAGCTGCTTCTGAAGATGATAATGCTAAAGCTGCTCGACCCAGAACGTTGGCTGATTACAATCGTCTAAATTATTACTACGCCAACAGATCTTCTATTCGTCCTCCTACTTTTCAGAGGCACGAATTCAAGCTGAATTCTGCATATTTTACACTAGTGGGACAAACACCGTATCATGCTCACCCACATGAGTATCCGATGGACCATCTGGAGCAGTTCGAGGATCTTGTATATGCTATCAAAGCCAATGGAGTCCCTAAGGACTACCTTCTCTTCATGCTCTCCAAGTATTCACTTTCTTGAGATGCTTTGTTTTGGCTTAAGAAGTTACCACCATGATCTATTGAATTCTGAAATGACATCAAAAATTCCTTCCTATGTAATTTCTTTGATGATGCGCAATCTAAAGAATTTAGGAACAAGATTGCTACACTCACATAGGATCCTACAGAATCTTTCAAAAACTCTTGGATCAGTTTCAAGTAATATAGGAGAGACTTTCCGCACCATGGGTTTAATCAGGTGACACTGCTTCGTACCTTCTTCAGAGGCATCAATTTGGCTTACCATATGGCTCTAGATAGAGCTAATGATGGAAACTTCAACACTAGGAATCAAGAATAAGCTGTGAGACTTATAGAGAACTTGACGTCTAGCACTAAAAACACTGATAGTAGAGGAAGAAATCGACTACCAGCTTGGGAAAAGAGTATATGGCTGAAGTTAAGGAAAAGCTGGATGGTGTTCATAAGCTTCTCAAAAAAAAACAAGCTAGCTTCGCAGAGGATAGATGTCGACAATGATAGAGGCGACGAGGAAGATTTAATCTATGTCAGTACACTGGTTTTCAGAATCAGAGGTATGGGAATCAGAATAAAAATATGAACTCCTATAGCACTGGTCAAAGGAGTAAACTAAATTAAGGTTCTTTGTACTAGAAACTATACAGCAACGACAAGAAGAGCAATGGAGCCTCTTCTTACCAGTACCTTGCATCAGCAACTCGAGGAAGCAAGTTGGAAGCAATGATTGATAAAGTTCTTGAGAGACAACAAAAATTTATTTTTCAGTGAGAAGATAGATGATGTATACACCAATCTGAATGAGAAGTATGAAGCCCTCATCACCCATGTGAAGAATTTGAAGACTCAAGTTGTTCAGACCAGTGAAGCAGTGAAGAGACAAGAAGCACTTATTAAAGAAAAAAGTGAAGCTGGACAGAAACACCACGTGAGTGCCATCATATATGATGGCTTCTGGGAAGTGATAAAGGTGAGAAGATCCAACAATGGAACTTTCAAGACAAAGTTCCATGTCCTTTGGCAGCTCGCATTGTTGTCGATCGCCACCATTATCTGAGCATTGATCGACATCCCTCTGAGTCTGTAGGATCTTGTGAGATGGCGAGCATCGATCGACACCCCCTTGGGACATAACAAGTGATTTTACCAAATATTGATGAAGAACAACTGAATGCAACAAGACACCCATCTTAGATAACAAAAAAGCCAGCAGTGGATACCAGTCAACAACTTAAAGACGCACCAAAGCCTATCATCATTGAGAAAGCAACTGAGGGACAAACTTCTAATGGAAATTGGAGGAAGGTCAAAGTTCCCAAGCATCTAAATAGAGAGACTAATGATAAAGAGATGAATAATTTTACAAAGAGGGTATTGATGATTCCAGAAGATGTACCATTCAATGATGCTTATTGGACCCACAAACTTAGATGTTTTTCAGAGAAAGTATATAGAAGAGGACATCTAGCGAATGTTTCATCAACTTAGAGAAAAAAACAAAAAAAATGATCATACTAAAGAAGAAAAGTGACTCTGGGAAGTTTGTTGTTCAACGCATCATAGGAGATCACAACTATCTGAATGTACCATGTGATAAAGGATCTCCAGTCAGCATCATGCCTAAGGTGATAGGTACTCAGCTGCATCTGAAGATATAACTTTCTAGCGATCCATTCACTTTTGTGGATTTCTCTATGGTGAATTTAGGAGGAATTTTCAGAAACCTTCAGGTAAAAATCGACAGTGCTCTAGTTTCAGTGAATTTTCATGTTATGGATATTCATATAGACTGGAATTCTTTCATACTACTTAGGAGAACCTTTATGGATAATGTAGGAGCTTTTTGCGACATGAAGACAAACAATTTGTAGCTATCACTAACAGACAAGAATGCTTTCTATAATCTGGTTCAAGTGATCAAGGGACACACGCCCTATATTGAGATAGGAGATGACCACGATTTGTGACAGTTTGCTATCTGATTTTGGCACAGAACATGAAGATGAATTCGAAGTTTCGATCAACACCCAACCAACATCAGTCAACACTCATGCGAGCCCATGGTTTTGAGAGACTTTTTAAGTTGAAACCGCCACTCCTCATAAAATAAGGATATGTGTAGTAGCATCAGATGAATATGGTGTTTACAGAGATGAAGAGGGTAATGGTAGGGCTAAAGATGGAAGGATCATCAATGGGTCAAAGAAAGATATATAATCAATACTTGAGATGGCAGATAGTATGAGAGGTCGTTACTTGAGTTTACCAAAGTATGAAGGATGTTTTCAGGTGCCTGGAGTCCTTCCTAACCCTCCTTATCGACCAGAACCTGAGACATACGAAAGATATCAAGTTGAAGAGATGATTGCTGAAGTTACTACAGATCATGAGAGGATGTTCGATGAATTGTACAGGAATATTGAGAAAATGTATGGTAGAACTGAAGCTGGAGGTGGATTATACATAGAATATTATCCAGAGACAACAAGAGTACATAACCAAAGAAGAAGAAGCCATCAAAAGCTTTTAGGGACCTGGTTCGAGATGAGCAGAGAAGATGTTGATACTTATTTCCCAACAAGTATTCAATTACCTCCATACTAGCCAAAAACCTCTAAAACATTAAGCTAAAGACTGTAAACAAGTGTTTCATGGGAGGAAACCCACTAGTAAGTTTTAAATTTGGTTTTATTTTCATTTACTACTGATTTTTCTTGTTTATTTCAGGTAAAAAATGGTCCAAGGAAGACGAGGAACCAACATCGACCGACAGAACGGCCGATGTCGGTCGACACTAATTACGAGCATCGATCGCCACTTAACTGTGTCGATCGACACTCCTATCAGAAGGCAGGTACGACCGTTTTTCCTTGTTAATTTTTTTACATATGGTTTATTTATTTTGGCAACCTTAGACTGAATAACACTGGGGACAATGTTGTTTAATTCTGGGGGAGGTAGTTACTAATATTGTGTTTTCTTTTGAGTTTTATTCTTTTTATTTGAGTTCCATAGAGTCAAGAAGGGAATGATGAACTTTTTTAAATTTCACTTATTAACTAAGTACTCTTTAGCACCATTCTTAGATTTAATGTTTGCAGGTGTGCCAGATGGAAAACCAAAGTAGATTAGCTGCCAGTAACATCCACACTTGTTTAGAATGTCTAAAAGAACCAAAGTTGATCTCTAAGCCTAATCAACTTTATTTTATTTTCTTGGGGCTTGGAATACACTGGATTAGATTCCTCTTGCAAGTCTGGAAGGTAATAGTATGTGTATTTATGGTTTCCTTCTCTCTCTCTCTCTCTCTCTCTCTCTCTCTCTCTCTCTCTCTCTCTCTCTCTCTCTCTCTCTCTCTCTCTCTATCTCTCTCTCTCTATCTTTGGCATCTAGAAAAGAAAAGCTTGAGATGATTTCTTGAGATGCAGAGGGGTATGAAAATTTTCATGACCCCATTATTCTAATTCAAAGGGATGATCACACAAAACTAGAACCGAGAGGTATGCAAATTTCCTATGACCTCATTATTCGCCTACACTGCAAAAAAAAATCATAGAAGAGAGAAAGAGGGAAGAAAGGGATTAGAGAAACTCCATGTGTCGATTGATACTCTCAAGGTAAAGCCTTCACCTTTTTTATGTAAGAATGAGGTTAGTAGACATGTATGTCAAAAAATATTAGCTAAGTTGTTTGCTAGATGATTTGGTTTCTAAGCTAGGGTAGAGTACATAAGGTACCTCTAAAGTTGACATTGATTCGATGTGGCTTGCAACATGCAGAGGTGTAAGTTCAAAATTGTGTGAGTCCCTATGTTTTCAAACCTTTTTCACATGATTATTCTATGTTTTGCTTGAGGATAAGCAAAATAATAAGTATGGAGAAGTTGATATACTATAAAATTAACCATTTTCAGCCACAATATAGATTCTTTTTAGATTTTATTATATGTGTTTGGAATTTATTTTAGAGTCTTTACATGGCCAAAATTTTTTTGGAGCAATGAGGAGATTATTGAGCACTTTGGAGCTTATTGATGAGGAAACTGGTAGTTGTTCAAGAAATCAGAAGTCAGAGCCGAGATTCAGAAGAAGTGTCGATTGACACCTCTTCTTTTGTATCGATCGACATTCGCGCGAGTAGACGGGCCGACTTAAGTCAAAACCGACTCAAGCCAGAAGATATACATATTATAGAATTACCCCTAGCCAAAACTCTATACCTAATATTAATTTTTTTGCCAATGTTTAGGCAGTAGACCAACCTTACAATTTACCACAATTCTTAGAAGTTTTTAAATTATTATGGAGAGAAGATCAAGACTCCTTCAGAGATTTGTGTTGGAACTCCATTATTTTCTTACTCTATCTTTATGCAATTCACTTAGTTATTATTTATTTCTGGCTTAATTATATCTGATTAGTTACCTTGTTAGATTTAGGATTTATTAGGATTTTAGATGAATTATAGAAACATAGAACTACTAGGGTGATTTATTAGGATCCTTCAACATAATTGATGTAATTTCTTATGTTCTATAGTAGCTAACTAGAACCATGATTTTAAGATAATTGACAACCGAAAGAGTGGGTTCAATTCTTGATAATAATTTTTCTTAGCTATGTTGTTACTCGCATGCGACAGCTGGTTTAGTTAACCTAGTGAACGTATCGGTTAGGGAGTTAATGCTTGTCTAAATAAGTATCGATCGACACTCATTCCTTGTTCGCATGTGACAACTGGAACATAGGACTTAGTCATCTGATTAGACTAGCAGCAAGAGTTGTACAGATCGACACTTATTCCTTGTTCGCATGCGACAACTGGAACATAGGACTTAGTTATCAAATTAAACTCGCAGCGAGGGTTGTATATCTTAATATTGCATTCGAGTTCTAGGACGGTTCATCACACACTCTTAGCATCTATAACTCATAATTTTGATTGCCTAGAACCTTAAGTCTAGCTACTTTTCCCATATATCTTGCAACAACTTATTCACTGATTTACTGCCTTATTTATTGTTTTAATAATTATTGCCTAGCTTAATCAAAATTCTAATAAGTCTATTATGTGTCCAAGTTCCATGTGGATTCGATTCTTAAGTACCAAAACTGAACTTCTTATTTTAGACAAAAAGTTGCTCTAGGATAATTTGAGCGATATCAAAAAGTAATAGTCATACTTACTCTTTCCATAGGGATACAAACTACGCAAGGAATAACATGTGAGATTACTTGATATACTATAACCGAAATCCTGGAATCCCCAACCACTACCACTCTTCCTTTTCTGTGATAGTCAAAATTTCCAAAATACTTCCATCTCACATGAAATGCTTGCCAAAGTCTTCCTTCATTTGTTTTCTGAATATGTGTTTCCAAAAAAGCTGTTACCAAACTTCTAAAATCCTTTGTCATAGTGTGGCGTTGATCACTGTTCAGTCCGCTAACATTCCATGAAAAAATCAGTATGATATATTTTAATGACGTTTGGCAGCCTTATAGCCGCTCTTCTTATGCTTAACTAAGAAGAATGGTGCTTCTTTTACCGGTGGTAGAAGCCCACAATCCCTCCTTCCATTATCAGCACCTTCTGTTGGAGTTTCATGCTTCCGGTAAACGATTCCGGCTCCCCTGTAGCAATAGCAGCAGTAGAGGATTCAAGCTTCCCTTCAACATCACCCACATCTGGAGTCTTAGCATTACCACGGTCTGACTCACCCCCCCATCTTTAAGACAACACATGAATCTGAAGTTGAGTTTTATCCCATGTCAACCGAAGAGTGATCAGCCTCATAGTTTCTCACTTCATTCTTTCCAGAAACTGTAACTTGAGGATGGCCGTACTTCCCACATGTACCACATTTTAAGGGCAAGCATGGATAAGCCACCCTGATGGGAATCTCCCTACCACTCGAGAATCCTGATATCAAGCATTACCACCCAGAGAAGGAAGATTCCAGAACTGATATAGTGTACGAATATCCGAGGACCAGTTCTTGTCCAACTTGCATTAACAACCCCCATAATTCTTCCCATTGAAGGCATCGGGAATGGCATGCCACTAACGTGGTGAGAAGGAGCTAGTGCTACTAGCGATTCAGGATTAGCCATTGTAAAAATCACAGCCACCGGAGACTCAGAAACCACCGCCGTGGAAGTGGAGGAATAGTTGAGAGACTTCATCAAACAGAGCAGTGGGCTCGAGGAAACAAGAACCTTATCCGCTTCAGAAACAAGTCCTGAGAAATCGAATCTAGATCTGGAGATGCGCATGTTTCCAGTGAGAGAGGCGATGTCGGGCCCGTCTCGGTGGAGTCGTTAGTAGACGGAGCAGCACCGGCAGAGATGAGAACTTTAGATTTGGCTGCGGCAGCAACAACATCAATAATTTATTATGAAACATATTATGTTAGAAAATCTTTGATTTTATTCGCCCTATTTTTTGTATTGTTCCAATTCAGTTATCTCAATATTTTATGAGTTGATTATTCAACTTTTTGACTTTTACTTACACTAAAAATTACTTTTTTATATGTGAGTTATTTTATTGTTGGAAAGAGATAGATGAGTAAATTACACTTAATGTCAGTTTTTAAGTTTCTTATTACAAAATAGGTCACTTTATACTCTCAACACACTTTTTTCTAACAAAACCCAATTGAAGTAACTAATCTAATTTGCTTGTAATTGACCATGTATTAACTAAATAAACAAAAAAAAAAGTTGATTTTAAGCGGGATGTTACCACAACCATTGATGTTGATTTTAAGCGGGATGTTACCACAACCATTGATATATATCATGAACCAACAGTTCAGATTCAACACATAAAGTGTGACATGACATATATCTACCTTTAGACACTAACCGTCAAATTTTTTTTATAAATGTAATCCCAACAAAATATACTTTAATTTATTTTCATTTTAGTCTTCCTCTATTGCTTTTGTCTTCTTCTTTATTTTCTCAGATTTTATCATTTTATATCTCAATTATAACATATTTTCCGGTCAAATCTTCGATGATGGTGGTGTAATCCTAATACGTAGAAGACATAGACAGTGACGACGCCAGCTACAACACCATTCAAGACATTAATACTAACGTATACAACGACAATGGTGACGTAGATGAAATCAGATATGTAGACGCTTATGAAGATGTATGACGAATGAGACGTTAGCGACGTCGACGTAGACGACATCGAAGATACAGTCGATGTCATGTACCTTCCCCGCTCATTGCATGGTATTTTGCTATCTTTTCTGGTGTCTCCTTCACTGTTCTCCACCATCGTTCTTCGTCGTCTCAACCACTATTCTTAGACACTTTATGAGTTTCCGCTACTGTGCTATGGCGTCTCCACCACTATTTTGCGTTCTGATTTACATCTCCATGTTCTTCTTTAAATTTTCACGGGTCATCTAATGGACGAGAAATAGGTGGAGAGGAAGTTAAAAGGCTCATGTAGATATTTATTGAGATTTTTTAAATTGAATTTGGTTTTTTATAAAAATGAAATTTTGCTTTGTGTCTTTGCGAATGATAGATAATTATAAGCAGTGACAATGAGAGAGATGTCTTTGATGTCTGTAAGGATTGTAAAGTTCACATTTTCCTAAGATATCTACAGAGAAGACTAAAGATTGGTTTAAAATCAAGAAATTCACCCTTGATGATTCTTGTGTACATGTGAATATCGAACTCTTGTGTACATATGGATATCAAATTCTAATGTCCATGTGGATATTGAACTTTGGTGTACATGTGGATATTGTACATTTGTACACCTAATTATGTGTTTTGAGATGAATTTTATTTCTATAATATTTTTATGTATGCATCAAACTCATAATGTACATTTGTACACCTTATTTTATTGATATACTTCTTTTAAGAGTAGTTTTTCAACATTTTACAATTAGATAAATATAACAATTGCTTATGCACTTCAAGTCTCATGTGGTCATATTGTAATGTATATGTTACCGTCCTTACATTGCATAGATAAGTAAATTACACTTAATGTCAGTTTTTAAGTTTCTTATTACAAAAAGGTCACTTTATACTCCTAACACACTTTTTTCTAACAAAACCCACTTGAACTAACTAATCTAATTTGCTTGTAATTGACCATGTATTAACTAAATAAACAAAAAAAAAAAAGTTGATTTTAAGTGGGATGTTACCACAACCATTGATGTTGATTTTAAGCGGGATGTTACCACAACCATTGATATATATCATGAACCAACAGTTCAGATTCAACACATAAAGTGTGACATGACATATATCTACCTTTAGACACTAACCGTCAAATTTTTTTTATAAATGTAATCCCAACAAAATATACTTTAATTTATTTTCATTTTAGTCTTCCTCTATTGCTTTTGTCTTCTTCTTTATTTTCTCAGATTTTATCATTTTATATCTCAATTATAACATATTTTCCGGTCAAATCTTCGATGATGGTGGTGTAATCCTAATACGTAGAAGACATAGACAGTGACGACGCCAGCTACAACACCATTCAAGACATTAATACTAACGTATACAACGACAATGGTGACGTAGATGAAATCAGATATGTAGACGCTTATGAAGATGTATGACGAATGAGACGTTAGCGACGTCGACGTAGACGACATCGAAGATACAGTCGATGTCATGTACCTTCCCCGCTCATTGCATGGTATTTTGCTATCTTTTCTGGTGTCTCCTTCACTGTTCTCCACCATCGTTCTTCGTCGTCTCAACCACTATTCTTAGACACTTTATGAGTTTCCGCTACTGTGCTATGGCGTCTCCACCACTATTTTGCGTTCTGATTTACATCTCCATGTTCTTCTTTAAATTTTCACGGGTCATCTAATGGACGAGAAATAGGTGGAGAGGAAGTTAAAAGGCTCATGTAGATATTTATTGAGATTTTTTAAATTGAATTTGGTTTTTTATAAAAATGAAATTTTGCTTTGTGTCTTTGCGGATGATAGATAATTATAAGCAGTGACAATGAGATAGATGTCTTTGATGTCTGTAAAGATTGTAAAGTTCACATTTTCCTAAGATATCTACAGAGAAGACTAAAGATTGGTTTAAAATCAAGAAATTCACCCTTGATGATTCTTGTGTACATGTGAATATCGAACTCTTGTGTACATATGGACATCAATTTCTAATGTCCATGTGGATATTGAACTTTGGTGTACATGTGGATATTGTACATGTATACACCTAATTATGTGTTTTGAGATGAATTTTATTTCTATAATATTTTATGTATGCATCAAACTCATAATGTACATTTGTACACCTTATTTTATTGATATACTTCTTTTAAGAGTAGTTTTTCAACATTTTACACTTAGATAAATATAACAATTGCTTATGCACTTCAAGTCTCATGTGGTCATATTGTAATGTATATGTTACCGTCCTTACATTGCACTAACTTGTTTAGCATCATATAAGTCGTGTTGGTTCATATTGTTCTTGTTATCCATCTGTACATCAATTTTTATGTATACACATATTTTCATTTGCACACATATACATCATCAACGTAACAATTTGACTTTTGTCCCAAATTTATAGATAAATAGCTTAAATTTAATTAAAATATATTATGTCCAAAAGTAAAAGGTAAGTGGACTAATTATTAAGATCAGTTAAATTTGGTTTCAGGTCCACCAATTCAACTTATTCAAAATTCAAAAAAAAACTAAAATAAAAAGTAAAGAGGGAATTAATTTCTGGTTTTTTTTCAAGGTCATGATGGTCTTTTATTC
The DNA here is from genome assembly GCA_905132885.1 of Moricandia moricandioides. NCBI lineage: Eukaryota > Viridiplantae > Streptophyta > Magnoliopsida > Brassicales > Brassicaceae > Moricandia > Moricandia moricandioides. The sequence goes on along the minus strand of CAJHQQ010000994.1, from coordinate 56,625 downwards.
CAATAAACTATCCAAGTAGTGCTATGTGACCTGCAGTGTAATTAAAACTCACAAACTGCCTCTGAATGTAAATCACTCGAGATAGATTGTAGACAATTTTGTCCTTAATGGGTAATGCGTGTATGATTGGTGTGTGGATGGGTGATGCGTGTACGAGAGATACGTGGACGGGTTAATGGTGATGCGTTGATGAGTAAAGTGTGGAAAGCTGATGCGTGGACAGGTGATACGTGTGGATGGGTGAAACATTATCTGATAACAATATATGCAGATTCCGGATGTGTATCATAATATATATTCAACTACACAAATTCTACCATCCACATCGAATTCATCACCTGTCTAATCTCCTCTACAATTGTTCATAGATTCACTCATTTAAAGTTTTCTTCAGAATCTTAAATTCATCCCATGTGATTAGTTCAAGCTCAAAGCAAATAACTTGATCAGAACAAGCATAATGTATTGTGTCTATTTAGTCAACTTTTACGCATTAGTTTTTTTGGGTATAATTAAATTTTTTCGTTATTTTATATTTGATTTTATTAATTTTTATTATAGTTTATTTTTTATTTACTTTTATTTCAAATTTTAAAATATATAAAACACAATAAATTGTCACAATAAATTATACATAAAATTCTCAATATTTTGATTGCTTTAACAATTTGATTATGTAAAAACTTAGACTTTTTTAAACTATGAAACATGAATTAAACTATAAAAAAAACATAGATTATTTTTAAACTATGAAACATAAAAAACACACAGAAAAAGCTAAACACTCTTCCACATGTACCCTTCCATGCTTATATGTCTATATATAGTCATTCACGTTTTTCAAACATCCACATATCATTCATCCATAACACAATCATTGGATATATGTACATGTATAGATTTTAAAATATAACAAAAAAAAATATTAAAGTGAATATCACATTATAGAGAATTAAAAAAACATAATTTATTACATCAAACAAAAATTTATATGTATCTTTAATTTAAAATAAATAAAAATAAAATATTAAGAGGTAAAATAAATAATTATGAAAACACACACACTCTTTCTTGTTTTTCATCTCATTAAGAGTAAATACGTCTATTCTTTCTTTAGACCCTATGAAAAGTGTCTTACAAGTGCAATGAGACCGTAGAGCATGTTTATTTCAGGTCACTTAGCATAGAATTATTAGTTTTTCTAAGAGACGTTTCTTAACTTTTAACTAAGAAAACTTAAGAATTGTCTCTTAAATAAGAGACCTATGAGACGTCTCTTAGCGCATAATATAAAAAAAGTGAAGTTATAAGTTAAGAACCTCAACCTAAAAGACCCGGGATAAACATGTACTTAAGTGTAATTGAAAAGTGGTAAAGTGCCTCTTGATGTAAAAAAATCATATTTGATCATCATTGTTCATATTTCTTTTTAACGATTTGTTTCGTGTCATTCTTGTACATGGGCTTTGGTGTTCCTGCAACTGCAACCAACGATCAAATTTTGTTTGGTTAGTTATCATAAAATTCTATGACTTGACATAAATCACAATCTTTTTGAACTTTTTAGTGGTTCAAAGAAAAGAATTTGCGATTGGTCGCGTGATCAATCGCGATATAAAAAATGAACAAAAAAAATTCAAGAATACTATAAGTTAAGTAATACTTTGCTAAGATACACATTACCAAAAATATATTAACATTTGAGTTTACACTTTAATGATTATTGTTTAGGGTTTAGTGTTAAAAGGGTGAGGTTGATTTTCTAAATTTTTTTATAAATAATTATGTCTATTTCCATCAAAAGTTAAGGTATTTTTAAAAATTGTCATTCATTAAAGGTACATTTGCAAAGTGGTTTCCAAATTGAGGTAGAATTACAATTGCCCTCAAAATGAAGGGGAATCTCATTTATATCCTAAGTTTTATACCACTTTGCAAATTTACAATTAATGAATTATTATTTTCAAAAATACCTTAAATTTTTGATGAAAATAGACTTCATTAATTTTTCTAAATGTTTATAAGAAAATTAGGAACTCAACCTCACCCAGTGCATGCTTAGGTTTGTTGGGGCCTAGGGCAAGTTTGAAAACATATAGCTTATATTAAATATAAAATAAATGAAAATTATATATAAAATTTTTAAAAATACAGTTAAATTATAAATACAGTACATATTAGAAAAAAAATATGTTGTAACTTTTGTTGTTTAAAAATATATTATTACAAGGAGAAAATTTATCACTCATTATATTATTTAATAAAATAATTTTCCTTTGAATTATTTAAATATAGATAATTTTATTAGAATTAGAATTTTCTACTATATCTATAATGTGTAGTATAAATTGCAATGTGAAATATCATTTACAGTATACAAATTTGAAAAATGATGTACAAGTAAAAAATAACAGAATTTTAAAGAGTGATATTTATAGATATAATAATTATAAATACACTAATGTATTTTTTAAAATGGGCCCCTTAATTTTTGATGAAAAAATGGGGCCTAAGGCCATTGCTTTTTTTTTCAAAGTCATAAATTCTCGCCTCACCCATTTAATACTAAACCCTAAATAACAGTCACTAATGTGTAAATTCAAATTTTAATATATTTTTGCTAGTGTTTATTTTTATAAATTAATTATTATTTTTTGTTATTTTTGACAATTTTTCAAAAATGAACAATAAAATGTGAACCTAGGACTAGCCGTAGGTCACAGCGGCAAGTTGGAACGACCTCGACGAATAGAGCTTTAATCTCTCAAGTTTTGGTTAGTAAATTTTCAAATTTTAAAATAGTTTATGGTTTTACAACTAACAATAATTTAGATATATATATATTTATTTTAAGTATTTTAAAAGTTCGTGATAATATATATATATATATATATATATATATAAAGTTGAAGTTTTTGTCTTTTCATAGAGCTATATAATCAAGTGGTGCACCAAAAACTAACACATCATTACTTAAATTTATTTTCTAAACATCTTATAATTACAAATCTCTTTTTGGTAATAAAAAATCATCATATATAAATATATAATATTATTTAATATCTAAATTTGAAATTGAAATTATATATAAATATGTTTAAAATGAATATAAAACATTATTTAATAACTTTATTCAAAATATGTTTTGTATTTCATATAAAAAGTTAGGTTTACATTTAAAAAAAAAATTATCGTCTTATTCTACTGCTGCCGTATATATTTTGTATATCCTTTGACTTTCTTTTTATTTTTTTTTATTTTTAGTTCATCATAAATATTACTCACGGACTTTCTAGTTTAATGTGGATAGAGAGCGTAGACAACTTTCCCAAAAATGGCACTAACTTGCAAAAGAATCTCTCAGCCAGGTAAATTTTTGAATATAAGAATTTAACTTGCATTGTTATTTTTAGAATACTCTGTTAAATATATATATATATATCATGAAATGTTAGATAAATGGTGGAGTATTTTGGATATGATGCTCCAACTTTTCAAAAGCTAGCAATACGTAATTGTCGAACTGCTTCTTATCTAGTTGTGAACGTAACTGGTCAGTACTTGAGAAGATCCATATCAAGAAAAAAATAGACATGAGCATCAACGACTAAATAATCTCCTATATGTCCACTACAATTTACGTATGAAAGAAAGTTATGTACGTTATTTCTTTTTATTTATTTAGCTTAACAAGTCATTACATGATTTTAACGTACAGGTCATGTTCCACCTCATAGTCCAGGAGGAGGTCTCACCCTCTGCAAGGTCTAGTCACCCATGGGAGCCTAGAGGCGTACAACAAATTCTAGTCGCCCATGGGAAATTAGACGCATGCAAAATCTAGTCGCCCATGGGCGACTAGACCGTATCATCTTCATTACTTTTTCCTTTGGATCTTGACTAGACTGGCTTTTGTTTCGTCTCGATTGGATTTTCCGTTAAATTTTTACGATAAAAATCGTAAAGACTTGTTTCTTCGTAAAAACTTGGAGTCAATCGTATAAAGCGATAACGGTTAACTTAAGCACCAATATTATCTCTGCTATACAATTGGTTACTTATTTTTGGGAACCAAGCATCGTGTAATCGTATGAAGAATGATTTCTCCGAAAGAAATTGTTTAAATAATAAAAAGGCCTGAAATGGTCAAAAAAACGTTAAAGACCCATTTAAGATTTTAGACGAGAATGAGCGCAATTAAAATGATGGTATACCAGATTTCCTTAGAAGATAAATGGAAAAGAAGATAATTGTCAAGTTTCGAGATAATTATGCAAACAAAATCGAGAAGATAAGGAAGATTTCCGCGGAAAAGGAAATAAGACCGACCTTCAAAGTCATATATAAGAGAAGCAAAGGAGAGGGATGCAAGGACACATAAAAAGTTCTCAGCGAAAAACTTAGCACTTAAAGCAATTTAGGCATTTTTCGTTTCTTGTTATCGAGCTGCGACTCAACTAGGGTTTAAGGTCTTAGGTGGTTAGAACTAGGTAATTTGCCAACAGATCTTGCAGCCGAGGCTTTCCCTGTTGTAAACCCTCCTACGCAGATTCAGAATAAGATCTCTATTACTCTGCTCTTCATCTCGATTTATTTTATTTCGTATGTTTTTCATATTTTCATTACTTGACGTTTGGCTCAGCAGAAATTTGGGAGCTCAAGGAAAGATAGGGTTTCTTAACTTTCCTCCAGTTACAGAAATCGACGGTGAGAATTTTGGTTCTCACACCAACGCTACTTCTTTGTGCGTATAGATAGTGCCTCGGTTGTGAAATAATGCATCCATATTTTTAGGCGTCGATGGGGTCCCAATGGTATCGTGATCAGATACTTTGGTCGTTTATCTTTTTGCCGATGTATGACCACTATTTTATTTTCTTATTTTTCAGTTGTCGATCATCTTCCCCCGTTTCCCGCAGACACACTTATCGTTAGGGATATTCTCCTTGGCGGTCTGATTTACTGGGGATAATTTTCTCCGAAGCGAGTTCGAGCAGCAGTTTCGTATCACCAGGCTCGAGCTCGACCTTACACGGTGGTTAAGGAGGATTCAAATCTAGCCATGGATGACTTTATTCCCTACGATATTCCTGTTGTGAGGGAGAGGGAAATGTCTCTCAAGAACAAACAAGTTGCCATTGACGAAGGTGATGTTTCCTACGAGGGGGTGGAACCTTCTACTAACGAATCATATCGACATTTTCTTCCTGGAGATGGAAGCGGCACAAGTCAGACCCCTCTGCCGTCATTTGGATGTGGATATGACCTTGATGCATTCCTTGCCTCGCTCAACATTCCTGTCTGAAATCGTAATTGGGCCCTTTGTTGCGTTTTAGACATTTTTGGGGCGTTTTGCGACTTAAGCGTTTTTACGATTTCTTTCGGAGAAATCATGTTTCATACGATGTTAATTTATGTACCGTTGGTTCCATGAAATAGTAAAAATGTTTGTATAGTCGAGATAACAATGGTGTTAAGTTAACCATTATTATTTTATATGATTGATTCAAATATTTTACGAGAAGATAAGTCCTTGCTATTTTTATCGCAATTCTTCAATAGAATCTCTAATCAAGACGAAACAAGAATCAGTACGCTAAAGTCCTAAAGGAGAGAGTGATGAAGTGGAGATCGTCTCGTTGACCGTAGGCGACGAGACATGGCTCTCGTCTCGTTGCCTACGAGCGGACAAGACTCGATGAAAATCTCGTCGACCACTGGCGACGAGACTTGTTGAAGGTTTCAAAGTGCTTGTGTCTCGTCTCCCACGGGCGACTAGACTAAGTGTTCTTGTCACACACGGGCGACGAGACTTGTTGAGGGTCTCGTCGCCCATGGGCAACAGGACTTTGACATGTTCTTGTTTCCCGTTTGTGATGAGACGTTGAGACGAACAAGACCATGAGGTGTTCAGACACAATTTTTCTTCGTTTTCTTTTACTTGGAAGGGAGAAAACATTCCTGCAGTAATTTTAGAGCATTAATTATGTCGTAACCGATTTTGGCCCCAACATCGAAATCAGGGACAGAGAAAAAAAGAAGTTTAGGTATTTCTAAGGAAGGTGGTGTTGGCAAATACTTAGTCTTACCGGAATACTTTGGGAGACAGAAGAAGGATCTTTTTACATCGATAGTGGACCGCATACGACAAAAGGGGGCAAGCTGGAGCACCTGTCAACTCTCGTCGGGAGGGAATCTAACCATGTTGAAATTCGTTTTGTCTTCGATGCCATCCTTCTCTATGATGGCTTCAAATTGCCAAAGATTCTTTCGAAGAAGAATTTACAAGATACTGGTGGGATGGGAGCCAAGAGAAGAGAAAATGTATTGGATTTCTTGGACAAGGATGGCAAAATCGAAAGGAGGGTTAGGTTTCCATGACGCTGAAGCTTTCAACGATGCTCTCCTTGCTAAATAAGGATGGCGCCTGCTCAACAAACCCGAGTGCTTACTTTCAAAGGTACTGATGGGTAGATACTGTACGTAGGACTCCTTCATGTCGGTCACTGCTACAGATTCATGTTCACATGGATGGAGAAGCATCTTGTGTGGAAGAGACCTTCTGAGACAGAACATTGGTAAAGCTATAGGTCATGGAGATAGTACAAAAGTATGGGATGAACCTTGGCTATCTATTAAGAAACCAAACAGGGCAATGGGCCCACCGAACCTAGCTTCGAAGGTTCTCAAATGGCAGTCTTGATATATCAGACAACGGGTGAGTGGGATCGTGAGAAAGTTGGATTGCTGCTCCCTTTCGAAGATCATAAGATCTTCCTCCTCAAACCAAGCAAAACTGGAGGCCGGGATAAACATTGCTGGTTAGCTACCAAAAATGGAGAATCACCTGCGCCTGGATGGCAGATATCTGGCTGATCACTATCCCACCATAGCTAAGGGTTTTCCTTTGGAAAATAGTACAAAATGAATTACCTCTAGGAGAGAATCTAAAAACGAGAGGAATCACAACAACAAGCATTATTTGTACCTAAGGGTCAAAATGAGCCGTAACTCATGAACTGGTTCAGCTCAATTCAGTTTATATAAGCGAGTTATATTTTTAGATTCATTTATTAAATGAGTTTAAAACCGATCTTAATTTAACTCGTGAGTTATACGAGTGAGCTTTAATGAACATGAGTTAGCTTATGAATTGAATTTTTGGAGTTATATATACATCTATACATCTATGTATTGTAAATATTTCATTTTACATTTTTAATTTTCTAATATAAATAATATAAAAAATATGTTTTAAGAAATTCATCAAATATTTTTGTAGGAAAAATACACATTGTCATATAAATCTCATATATAAACGCATATTACGTCATTGTTTTTTTTCTGAAAATTCACTGATTTTAAATTAAAATATTTTTTTTTTACATTATAAAATTATTTTTAGTATTTAATTTTCAAATTCTATTTTAAAATTTATTTTATCCTTTTAAGTTTTCATTTTATATTATATTATATTTATTTTTAATAGATCCCGAGCTAACTAATTTAACTCGTGATCAAAATGATCTAAGTTCTAGTTCACATATTGAGACTCATATAACAAACTAGCTAAGCTGAGCTAACTCATGAAATATATGAGCTCATCACGAGATTAGTTGAGTTGAGCGAGTTAACTCATTTTAACACTCCTATATGTAATGTACTCAATGTGGAGGGAGAGAAACTGCAAACCACATGTTCATAATCGTTCACGAGCCAAATTTGGAACCATGCCCCAATTGATCAACGACAAACTTTATTGGATCTGCAGATTCCTAACAGCTCTAAAAGCCTTGAAAAAGGCCATGAATCTACCACCTTCAGGATTGAGAATGGGATCTTTATTTCCATGGATATGCTGGAATATTTGGATTGCTAGAAACCATAAGATTTTTCAGAACATAAGTTTTGATGCGAATGAGGTCCTTTCGAAGGCAGTTGCAGATGCTCGGGAATGGCAAGCTTCTCAAGAGCAAGCCCTCACAAACCCCTGCAGTCTACTGGTAATCCTGACCAGACGTTGTCACTGTTCAATGTTCATACAGATGCAGCTTGGAGAGAAGCTGAGCAGAAAGCTGGTTTGGCTTGGATTTTTCAGACAATACATGCAAAATTCTGGCGCAGGGTACTACATCAGAGGACTTCGTCCCCTCCCCACTAGTGGCAAAGGTTTTGGCTATAAGGGAAGCTCATGCCTTTGGGTTCAGCAAACTACTCATCAAATCAGACGCTCAGATTATCATCCGAGCTATCAATGGGAGAGACTCATTAATGAACTTTGTGGAATCCACATGATATCCTAAATTTATCTTGTTACCTCTCTATTTCGCTTTTTCGTTTTATTCCTCGCAAAGACAACATGGCCACTGATGGCCTTGCCAAGAGAAATTTAGCCTTGGCATGTAATTTTGTGGATTATGAATCTATCTATTGTAAGAATATTTTATATTCTTATTTGACCTATGTGTGTTGGTTCAATATAAAGATTAAGTTCATATTACAAATTTAGATTCTAATATTAAAGACGACACCGTGATGGATCGGTTTCGATTAAAGACATTAGAATCTGGGTGTATTGATATACCCCCTCCTTTACCTTAATTTATGAATGTCCTTTATCCTATGATCATAAAAATATAATATACATTTATGTATTTATATAGTTAATGGTGGTTATGAGTGAAGGGTTGTGTTGGTTTATGACACCCCTTCTGTTAATATAAATAAGGTTAATGTCTCACATAGTTTTGATGATGACAAAACCTCTTTTAAAACCACATAATAGAAAAGATCTAAAAGGAAAGTATTGAAGGATTTAGATTCTTATTCATCAAGGAATCACTAAAGGGAAAAGGTCTAAGGGAGGAGAAGTCAATCTACACAATCTTCAATGGATTAAAGGTTAGTGTTTCTTTCTTCTTCTTTAGAATTTTTAGGGTTGAATTAATTTAAATCTAGAATATGGTCTTGGGTAGATTTCATAGTAGAAATCTTAAAAGTTAATCTTTCATTTGGTATCATAGTCTTTCTAGATTAATTAATTTACCGATTAAATGCTTGAAAATTATGAACATATACGGCTTATCCGTTTTAAAGTGTGTTCATAATTTGTTAATGACATCGTGACTGCAAGGGATTATAAGATTGAAATTTCGTAATGATCTTGTCATTTCTTAAGAAAAGAAAAGAATTATTGTTGCTGCATAAAGATGTATTTCGTTATCTATGCGCATATATATATGGCACAACGAGGGATAGAATAGTTGTTGATGTTGGATTAAATTACGTAAGGAACATAATTTACGTAAAATATTTGCATAAACAAATGGCTAAACAAATCTGGATTCCGTTTGTCCTGTTGTTGTTATTTCTTTACGAAAAGTAAGATGAGAAATAACTGCTTGTGTGATGAAAAGTCACAATGGTTCATGCATGTGTCTTTACGTAGATTAATGTCAGGTTAATTAAAAGGATAGACATTGTTCGATTTGTGGAAGATGTCCGCGAAAGGAATCATCATAATCTGGAAAATAAATTTATTTGCATCGTTGCATGATGGTTCAATTAGTGTATTTTCTGAAAATTTATTGACGGTTAATAAATTGTTATTGTGAAAGTCACCACTAAAAGTGCGACTGAAAGATGTTTCACATCAGAAAAAAAAAATAAAATTTCGTGAACGATTTGTAACTTTGGTAAAGTTATGATGTTCTTTTGATTGAGGATACCACACATAAAGGACTAAAAATGTGTCGTATTTTTTCAAATTATATGAATTTTTGGTTTGTATGGTATAATAACGATACGGTAAAAAAAAACATTAGATTTATAATATTTTATTAATTTAAAATATTATTTAATTTAGTATTTAGTTTAAAATGCTTCCGCTGCATTTTAATAATAGGTAATTTATGTTATGAAATATTAACACAATATAGAAATAATTATGTTATGGAATATTAACATAATATTAAGATAAATTTACCTATTAGTATTTTAATATTTATATAGTTTATAACATGTTAATCACCAAAGTGGTCTTGTTATTTACTCATAAATATTAGAGTTAACAATAATATAATTGATCATGATTAAATAGATGCTATAAATGACATTAAAGTTTTAATGATCAATTATTTTATTTTTTATATTCTTGGAGATCACCCAAAGGTGGATCATTGAATATAGTTAATAATAAGAAAAGGATTAGTCATTTTCTTTTACTATAGTTGATAGTATTTATACCCAAAGGTAGGATACTATTTGACTTGAGTTTGAAATGATTAATCATTAAAGTATATTTTAGCATCACTAAAAGTGTTTGCGTTTAAGTATTGCCCAAAGGTTGCTTAAATACTAACTTAAAAGTTTATATTAAGTATAGAATTTGTAGTAAAGTTTCAAAGTAGTAAAGAGTAAGCATGTATAAAAGTTTGCAGCTTCATCAAATGTGGTAACATTTGTTAACTCTGTGGTAAAGTTCAGTGCACTCAATTATGGCAAGTGGTCCGAAAAGATCCGGTTTACACTGGGTGTAATGACTTTGGACTTTGCCATAGTAAATGATGAGGAGCCCTCAGCCATTACGAAAGATAGCTCCAAATATGAAAAGTCTCGGTGTGTAAGAGATGAGAGCAATCTAATAGGATGAGTTTGAACTTAATGAGGTTGATGACGGTAGAAAGGATTAAGTCATTGATGCCTAAAACAGAGACTGAGAAGGAATTTATAGAGTAGATTTAAGGAGTGTTTATAGTCGGAATTGGTTGTAAGTCGATTGTAGGAAGTCTCATAAATGAGCTAACTATGGAAATGTTTGACTGTTCTCAGCCAGTCCATGATCATGTGATGCACATGTCTAATCTGACAGCAAAGTTAAAGACCTTGGTAATTGAGGTTCATGAGCAGTTCATGGATATAATTCATCATGAACTTTGTGCCTCTTGAGTTTAGTCAGTTCCAGGTGAATTACAACACTAATAAAGATAATGGAACATTAGGAAATCAAAGACTATGTGTTTAAAGAGGAGGAGGATTAAGAAAGATGAAATACCAAGTTTTTAACCTCGTAGGTCTTGGAAGTGCTAGTAGCATTTAAATAATCTCAAGTAGAAAGGACATAAGGAATGACAAGTCTTTCGTGAAAGGACTCAAAAGTCAAATCCGAAAGGAAATGAAGTGTTTCTTTTGCAATAAAATGAGATACTTCAAGTTGGATTACCCTAAAAAGGGTTGTTTTTGATAAGAAAGTAAACATTAAAGTTTTGTTTGCTATGAAAGAAATCTTGTTGAAATGTCTAGTATTCTTGGTGGTTGAAAGTATAGACATTAAGCGTAGCACATCTAATGAGAGATATGTTTTATTGTGGCATCAAAGACTAGGTCATGTTTCCAAATAAAGAATTATGAGGTTGGTAAAGAGTTTAATTCTCCCTCAATTGGATTTCAGTGACCTAGATGTATGCATAGACTACATTAAAGGAAAGCAGACAAAACATACTTTAAAGAAACCAGCCACAAGAAGCACTCAGCTTCTTGAGTTAATACACACCGACATATGTGGCCCTTTTGATGCTCCCTCATGGAGTGGCAAAAAATATTTCATCACATTTATTGATGATTACTCACGATATGGATATACCTATCTACTGCATGAAAAGTCTAAGTCTGTGAATATTCTAGAGGTATTCATTGATGAAGTTGAAAGGCAGTTAGATAAAAAGGTTAAAGTAGTGAAATCTGATAGAGGTGGTGAATTTTATGGTTCTAGAGCTACAAAGATAGTTATTATATCGTTAGCACCACATAAAAACATTCCAAAATTCGATGAAAATGGACATTGTCGTGGTCCATTTGCAAAATTACTTGAAAGTAGAGGCATTTGTGCACAATACACTATGCCTGGTACTCCTCAGCAGAATGGTGTAGCTGAGAGGTGGAATCGTACCTTGATAGAGATGGTTAGGAGCATGTTGAGTAATTGCTCTTTACCCCTCTCATTGTGGATATATGCATTAAGAACTACAACGTATGTGCTTAACCCGGTTCCTAGTAAGGCAGTTCCTAAGACCCCTTATGAATTGTGGACGGGAAGGAAACCTAGTTTAAGACATCTACGTGTGTGAGGTTGTCCAGCATAAGTAAGGCTATATAATTCACATGAGAAGAAACTTGATTCTAGGACAGTCAGTGGCTTTTTCATTGGCTATCCTGAAAAATCAAAGGGGTATACATTTTATTGCCCTAACCATAGTACGAGAAAAGTTGATTCGGGTAATGCTAAGTTCATTGAAAATGGTGAAACTAGTGGGAGTGGTGAACCGCGAAAGGTGGACATTTCTGAAGTTTCAGGTTGAAGTTTCTTCACCTGTAGTTCCACCTGAGGTAGTTGTTCCTATTGTTGCATCTAAGTTTAATGACACAATAGAACAACATAATGATGCTCCAGTTCCACCATTTGAAAATACTATTGATGAACCTATCATAATTCAAGAAGAGAATAATGAACTACAAATACCTATAAGGCGATCTGGAAGAGAAAGAAGATCTGCCATTTCAAATGATTATGTGTGACTTAAGCATGGATGAAGATCCGATCACATTCAAAATGACCATGGAAAGTGACAATTCTAAAGAGTGGTTTGATGCTTCAAAAGAAGAAATGAAATCTATGAGTGATAATCATGTATGAGACTTAGTAGAGTTGCCTGATGGTTTCAAAAACCGTTGGTTGTTAATGGGTCTGTAAGACTAAACGCGACTCGAAAGGTAAAATTGAAAGACGAAAGTCTCGCCTTGTTGCGAAAGGTTTCACTCAAAAAGATGGCATTGACTATAAAGAAACATTCTCTCCTGTTTCAAAGAAGGATTCTCTTAAAATTGTTTTGGCTTTGGTGGCTCATTATGATCTTGAGCTTCACCAGATGGATGTGAAAACCGCCTTTCTAAATGGAGATCTTGAGGAGGAAGTATATGTGGACCAACCAGAAGGTTTTGTGGTCGCAGGAAAAGAAAATTTGGTGTGTAAGCTGAGAAAGTCAATATATGGACTAAAACAAGCTTCTTGACAATGGTATATAAAGTTTAATGATATCATCACGTCATATGGTTTTGTAGAGATCATCGTTGATCGATGTATCTACATTAAGATCAGTGGGAGTAAGTTTGTGATTTTAGTCCTATATGTTGATGATATTTTGCTTACTGCAAATGACATGGGTATGTTACATGATGTGAAGAAGTATCTCTCTAAGAAATTTGAAATAAGAAAAAAATACGGGTGAAGCATCTTATGTGATCGGAATATAAATTTTCGAGATATATCCTTTCTGTCTCAGAAAGGATATATCAGTAAGATCTTAGAGAGATATCAAAATAAAATAAAAATACTCAGTAGGAATAGCTCCAATTCAGAAGGGGAAAGTTTAGTAAAATGTAATGTTTTAAGAATGAATTGGAGCATAAAGAAAATAGAAAGATTTCCTTAGACATCAGTGGTTGGGAGTTTGAATTATATCGGACATGTATTCAACTTGATATCAGTTTTGATTTTGGAAAGTTGAGCCGATATGAAAGTAATCCCGGAATGAACCACTGGAAACTGCAAAGAATAGTCATATGGTACTTGCAAGGCACCATTGAGAACATGTTTACATAAAAGAGATCCAATTAGTTAAAGGTCATTGGATATTCAGATTCAGATTATGTTGGATGCGTTGATGGTAAGAAAATCAACGTTTGACTATTGTTTCTATTAAACAATATAAAGGAAAGTGGAATGCAGTTTGTCATTGCTACTTCCACTATTAAGCTGAATTGTGGCATGCTTTGAGGCCACAATTAATGAATAGTGACTGCGAAATTTTATCTCAGGTTTTATATTGTCGATATTAATTATAGCCAAGTCGCTGAGAGTTTATGGTGATTTTTTCGCAGTTAGCTTCTTTTGAAAAGATGACAAGTATAGGAATGGTGCTAAGCACATTAAGTTAACGTTCTTGTCTGTTAAAGAAGAAGTTCAGAAACATAGAGTGTCACTAGAGCACATAAGAAATGATATAATGATAGTGGATCCGCAAACTAAAGTTTTACCACCCAAGACGTTCAATGGCCACTTAAGAACATATGGGTATTATAGATAAAGCCTTGCTACTATAATTATGGAATGCTCATTAAGTATTTGACACCTAGGAATTCACTTAAAGTTAGTTTTTGATTTAGTGAATATGTTATCATTAAAGAATGTATATACACTTAAGGTCTAAATATAACATATAGTAAAGTTTTGAGAACAAAGGTTTTTCTCATGTAAGGATAATGTAAAGTTAGAATTGGTTTGTGATACATGGAAGGAACTATGCCGATTAAATGACATACAACCGCCATGATTCAATCATTTCTAATTTTAGTAAAGATCAAGTGAACTTGATATAAAAGCGCTCATTATTGATATTAGACCATTAAGGTGACACAAAGGTCAAGTGGGAGAATGTAAGAATATTTTATATTCTTATTTGACCTATGTGTGTTGGTTCAATATAAAGATTAAGTTCATATTACAAATTTAGATTCTAATATTAAAGACGACACCGTGATGGATCGGTTTCGATTAAAGACATTAGAATCTGGGTGTATTGATATACCCCCTCCTTTACCTTAATTTATGAATGTCCTTTATCCTATGATCATAAAAATATAATATACATTTATGTATTTATATAGTTAATGGTGGTTATGAGTGAAGGGTTGTGTTGGTTTATGACACCCCTTCTGTTAATATAAATAAGGTTAATGTCTCACATAGTTTTGATGATGACAAAACCTCTTTTAAAACCACATAATAGAAAAGATCTAAAAGGAAAGTATTGAAGGATTTAGATTCTTATTCATCAAGGAATCACTAAAGGGAAAAGGTCTAAGGGAGGAGAAGTCAATCTACACAATCTTCAATGGATTAAAGGTTAGTGTTTCTTTCTTCTTCTTTAGAATTATTAGGGTTGAATTAATCTAAATCTAAAATATGGTCTTGGGTAGATTTCATAGTAGAAATCGTAAAAGTTAATCTTTCATCTATAAGTAATGAAGTAGCCGTTCAAAAAAAAGGTCAAAATGATCATATGATTTTGTGGATTATGAATCTATCTATAAAATAGAGTTTTAGATTGTGGCGAACTTGATTATAATAAATTAGAAAATGCACTTGTGAAGAATCCTAAAGATGATGAAGAGACAAACCCATAAGATCTCGATAGTATTTTCTAAAAATTATTGAAACTTTTGATTATTTATCGTATGTAATATCGACTAAACTACTTATTTGTAATTTTTTGTTTTTGATAAATTTTACTATGTAACCTAAAACAAAATAAAGCGACCAATAATATAGAGAACTAAAATTAATGGATGTGAAATGGTATTAATTTATTTTTGTTATCGATAATCTATTACAATCTTCATATTGCAATATCTGGAATTCCACATATATTTTTTTTAATATACTCTTTTTTGTTCATTGTGTATATTCAAAAATAAAATTAACAGGCAGTGAAACCAGATATTGCTATTCCGGAGGGACAAGGTGAAGTTGATTAATCTGTTCTAACATTACCAACCGATTAATGCTTCCATAACCCTAGTACTTTTCTTGTAATAAGAGTTAATAGGATTTTTGTTTAAAAAGAGTATGTGCAAAGTTGTTATAAGAGATAGAGTGGTCTGAACAGTATACATATTTATTTATTTATTTAGAGGAAAGAAGTTGATTAATCTAATCTGGTGAAACCTACTTAATAATTCTATCTCAACAACTATTGGTTCGACGGACCCTTGTATTTTTCTTGTACCAAGAGTTAATCTAAGCAACAAAAACGTAAGAGTGATATCGGTGAGAATAGATACTGCTATTCCAAGGGGGAAAGGTTGATCAATCTAATCTACTGAGACCTACCTAATTATGATTTCATCTACCGTATATAGGTTTACCCTAGTAATTTAGGTTGTTAGTAGGAATATGCCCAAATATGTTGCAAGCAAGGATAAAGCTGTAACGATAGGTTCCTTGGTGTTCAACATGAGGTTAAGAGCACGGTGTTAAGGACACGTGTCTACTCATTTAAACTACTAATTGTGTCTCATTAATGGTCTCATGAATCCCAGAAGCACCACTTTCGGTTTGAAATCACCAAGCCAATTATATCCATCACTTCTATTTATAATCTTGCGCACAAGGGAAATGGAAAGGGAATACATGAGTAAATGAATGATTCAGTGAAGCGGTTCTAAACCAGTCTCCTTGCATGAGATTCTATACTAATCAATACATAACGAGAATTGACTAGCCACTGACAATCAATTAATCAATTGATTATAACATAAAAAAAAATAAAAAATGCAATAAACTCAGCCACTACTATACATAAACTCGACACCACACAACCTAAACTCTATTATCTAAGGCACACACAAAGTCGTTCCCCACCATGGTGTTTGTCCTGCACAGCGCACAAACTGGGCTACGGTCCGTAACTCCTACGTGACTACCCTCTCATGGCCCGTTGCCTCATTTGGCACTGTCCATCCTGTGGTCTAATAGTCACTTATGTCTAGACTCGGCACGACTCGATCCTACTAGCGCTACTCTCACAACTCATCGCATAACAACACAACCTTAACCACATCAACTTTTTTTAAATGCCACCCGTTCTTGGTGCAACACATTAATTTCATTCATTCTTATCTCATACTTTAACACATTGATTTATATGCCATCCATTCTCTGTGTCACACACAATTCCACTACAAGAAAATGAGTATTATTAGCAATTTACGGTAACAAGAATTCACCAATTGCTACTAAAACTGTTAACATCTAATACTAACTATTTAGTAGAATTAAATTAGTTCTAATAAAATATTTTATTAAGCGGGAACATTAAAATGACTACAAGGCCTGTAAATTGCTCTTGGAGGCAAAACACTTAGCCATTTTTTTCTTTTTGTTTCCACCATTATCAGACTCGAGCATGCAAAATCGAAACACATATTCGATTTGTGTCTTAATGACATTCAGATCCCCAAATGTCTGAGCTGGTGTCCTCTCCACCAATCTCGTATCCGCCTCTCTCATATCCACCGCTCTCGTCTTTGCCGCTCTCATCTCCGCCACTCTCGTCTCCATCACTACCTTTCACCAGCGATTTAGTTCCAGGTGAAACCGAGTTTTGATTTTTGTTGTTATGAACACTAGATTTAATTCCTCATTGGAAGTGTTTCTTATTTGTTTCTAATCTTTGATTAGTTTTGATTTGTGTTTCTTATTCATACGAAATATGTAAGAAATCGTTGTAGATATAGATGTGAATCATGGTCCAACCCAACCTGGAAGCAATATATATGTGTAATTAGTTTTGTTTGTTTTGGTTTCTCTATATGTTTTTTTCTGAGTGTGCGAGTTCATTTTTTGACAACTCGGTTTTCTGTTTCATGTGAACCAAGATGGGTAATCGTAAGAAAAAGCGTGGAAAAAATACAAGGGAGCCCAAGAAACATCTGGAAGAAAAGGAATTGGTAGAAATGGAGGTAGAGAAGACAATAGGTGTTCAAAATGAAAAATATGATCAATTGAAGGTGTCAGATGAATCGAAGGAAGAAAATAAAAGGAAACCTTACAAAAAGCTGAAAATGATGTTGCTGATAAAGATCATGTTAAGAATGAGATAGACCAAATGAAGGAAACAATGCAAGTATCAGAAAATGACCCTAGATGATGATGTTGATCTTGAGACACAGGCCAAATGAAAGAAACCTTACAAGAAGCAGAAGATGACATTGCTAGTGATGATGATCATGTTGATATTGAGACAAACAAAATGAAGGACACATTAAAAGATGAAGTGCAAACTCAGACTGATATAGTTAATGAACCACAGCTTAAAAGACATCGAAGACCAACAAAGATGAAACATATTGCCAAGGTTACAGATGAATGGCAACATGTTGATTTCACTGACTTGGGAGAACTTTGTGGTCTAGGGTCAATATTTTTATCCCCGTACTTATGTCTCTTGGTATGTGAACATGTTACTGTGATTATTGAGAATTGTAAAAAAGGTAGTAAAGATATCAAAACACTGTTGTGGAAATCTGTTAAGGTAATTTGAATCTACTTTTACTTATATTAATTTTAACTTGCAATTGACTGTCTCACATTCATGGCAGACGATGTTTGACATGGATAAAGAGTACAAAAAGGTTGTTGTGTTTAAACAAATTGGATGTATGTGGAGAGCATCCAAATCATGCTTGGTGACCTCTGTCAGGCAAGCTATAACCATTAAAGATATAATGAATATGCAACCACATAATGTAACTACGACAAAATGGCGTAAATTTGTCATACATAAGACTAGTCAAGGTTTTAAGGTACTCATTTATTTGTGATTGTTTATTTTCCTATAGAATGCCAACATTTAATTATTTTCATTGATATTTAGGTTATTAGTGATTCATACAAAAAAGAAGACAAAAGCAGATTTCTCACACTTGCGGGCGTAAAGGAATGGTGAGATTGGGAGAATACTTAGTAAAACTGGCCCAAAACCATCTGAGATGACAAGACTAAGAGTTTGGGTCAAATCTCATACTAGGAAGGATGGTACGCATGTCAATGGGAATGCGGCTAAAAATATTGTAATTTATGTTTATTCTTTTCACTAAATTTACCAATTGGATTTCCTGCTGAATGTTGCATATTTCATTGGTATTGTGTAAGTTCTGTTTATGTCAAGATCCTGATAATAATTTATTGTTTCTCCTATGTCAAACAGAAGAACTTGATGTCAATGAAAACTCTAATAACATGATATGAATTGAGTTCCTATGGGTTCATCTATATGTAGATATATGTTTATGACTTGATTTCTCATTGCTTGTTCTCAATGTAGAGTGTGAATACCACCAGATCACTTCACAAGTCTTATCTTGTTGATTGGTTATCTTCTTCTGATGAGGATGTTGCTGAGGGACGGGTTATTTCATCTAATATTGATGAGTTAGTGAATGAGATTCCTTAGGGCCTAACAATTTGAAGGTTTTAGTTGAAACTGCAACCAACCAGAAACATTTTTATGGAGACATGCACATGATATGTTTACTATTTAGGATGCATTTGGAGAAATGATTGCATGGCATACTGATTATTGTATTGTTCCATCAGCAAGTTTCATTCTAGAGGACATTCCTAATAAGGTTAAGTGACTTAACATTGTTTATTTAAGGTACTCTTCATCCCTAGCTAAGTCTTTGTTTTTTTTTAATTCTTCGTTTTATTTGTTCCGCATAGCCCTTCCACAAGTTCAAATAACACATGCAAACTCAAGGATTATATTAGGAATGAAGAAGTGGTTATTGTAGGCCGATGGCAGTCTCGAGAACAAAAAGCATTGGTGAATGGACTTCCTCTTAGTCCAAATGAAATAAAAGTGCATGTGGATAAGGTAGTAAACCCAAATGCATATATATGGAAGCCTACAATTGGCAAGAGTACTATGTTGGATTATCTAATATGTTTTGTAGCATGCCTACAAATAGAGTTCTGAATGAGACAAGAACTCCAAAATCTCATGATCTACAACCATCCCGATCTAAAGCAGTAAGTTGAAATTCTCATTATTCTCAACCAGCTCCTACAAAGAAACTTGCATGGAGTTTGCAAGAGAAGTACACCAATGAGAAGTCTCAACTAACTCCACTAGATCCTACAAAGACACCTGCAACGAGTTTGAAAGAGATGTTTCCAGTAATTCTAGCATCTTCTCTTCACATATAAAGTTACTTCCTTTCAATGTATTACGGATGTTTGATGGAATGTATTCACTGTTCTAGTTGACTGTTCTTGTTGTTCCTGTAGCATACCAAATTCAAGCAAAATAAAAAAAATCAAGCTGCTGGATCTATCTGAAAATAAGGTGATTTTTGCTGACGGACGTTGGTCATCGAACAATCCTGAACATTTTGAAAGCTTTGTACCTTTGGGCCCTGGTGTATGTCGAGTCTTGGTGGATGTTGTGAAGGTTAAAGATGTTGCAATGTGGAGGGCAAATTCATAGATTGAGTATATGGAAGATGCACTTAGAACCTCTATTGCTTGGCCAAAGGATAAAGTGATTATGATGAGTTTTTGATCATTTGGTTTTTCTTTTGTGCTACATAAGTGAAAAAAATGTCAAATTAGCTACGATATCATTGCTTTTAGGTTTGAAGACAAAACAAAAAAACGAACCTCGCAATTTACTTCTTCGAAGTCATAAATAAAGACTTTATGTTTGAGAACATTGATTTTCTTCCTGTATGCTTTAGTTCTTTGTATGGTTTGAATCTTTAACAATTGTGTTTGAGAACTAAGCTAAGATATCTTTGTTTTATGTATGCTTTGAACCTCAGCAATTTTCTTTAGCATTCCATGTTTTTGTGTCTTCTGTCACATGGAGTTTACAAAAGACAATTTACTTCTTTTAAGTCAAAAATAAAGACTTTGTATTTGAGAACATTGCCTTTTATTTTACTGTATGCTTTGGATCTTTAATGATTGTGCTTGAGAACTAAGCTAAGATATCTTTGTTTTATGTATGCTTTGAACCTCAGCAATTTTCTTTACCATTCCATGTTTTTTTGTCTTCTGTCACATGGAGTTTGCACTGTCGATTTCCGAAAAATAGAAAAAGTCAAGAAACCTTAATTTTCTGAGAGGTCCCGGATTTCTGCTACGCCAAACATCAAGCAATCAGACAATAAAATTAGACGAAGTAAATAATCGAATACACGAGAGAGCAAAGAATTTCTTATTTTGAATTTGTGAATGAGTGTTACAACAGGTAAAGGCTCGGCTGCAAAAGCTGTTGGCGAGTTCCCTGGTTCTAACAACCTAAGACTTTGTTAACCTAGTTGAGTCGCAGCTCGAGAATAGAAAACGGAAAATTGCCTAAAATACACTAAATGCTAAGTTTTATGATGTGGATTTCGTGTACCTTGACTCTCTATTTTGGCATTCCTTATATACTCCTCTTAAGGCGGTTCCCTCTTCTGCCCCCGAGTCGTGTTTATCACTTTGCAGAAATATTCCATCTATCTTCGATTTTGAAGATTATCCTTCAAAACTTGACATTTATCTTCCGGACTTGAAATTTATCTTCTCCTGTGAACAATATATAAACCGTCATAGTTCAGTGGGCTCAATCCCATCTATAACCATAAGTGGCTTTTAACCGCGTTTTAAACCTTTTCAGATCGTTTTTGACTTAAACGTTTTTACGATCTTTCTGAGAGAAAACCTTCGATACTAAGTTGGTTTTGTAAATAGCTCAAATTACTCGTATATTTGAGGCAACTTTGGTGTTAAGTCAACCGTTGCCTTTAAATACGAACCATTTGAATTCATACGAGAAAACAAGTATTTACGTTTTTTATCGTAAAGTTCCAACGGTAACTCCAATAGAGACGAAACAATAGACCGTGCGATCCAGCTTCAAAAGAGGTATTGATCGGAACCGAGACGGATGGTGCTAATCCAACTCGCCTGATGGCGAGCTGGATGTGGTCGATCAACCTCGCCAACAGGCGAGTTGGATGAGCTGATCCAACTCGTCTGATGGCAAGTTGGATGGAGACAATCCAACTCGCCATCATGCGAGTTGGTCGAGCAATGCCAACTCTCCCGACTGCGAGTTGGACGGTGACAGTCCAACTCAACTTGCCATCAGGCGAGCTGCTCCAACTCGCCGAACTTAATAAAAACTATTTAAAGAAAGAATAGAGTAGTGGGTCGTTGACATATGCATCACTATAGTATAATGGCCAGTACAAAGACAAAAAGAAATATATCAATAACAATTATCTACGACGTGTGGGAAGTAGTTGCCAACTTCTCATCCGCTGTTCTTATTAGCCATAGTTCCAGTCCCAAAAAGGTATTTGGATTACAAGTTTAGGTAGTGAAAACAAAAAGATGGTACAATAAATTGCAAATAATCTTTTGACAATAAGAGCCAGATATTCAATCTGAATATCATATCAGCTTTTGCTTGTGGAACATCGCATTTTCCGTATTAAAAGTATTAATCAAATTCACATCCTAGTAGGTTCTATTTTGAATATATATATATATATATATATATATATATATATATATAGATCAGCTTTTGCTTGTGGAACATCGCATTTTCGTATTAAAAGTATTAACCAAATTCACAATATATATATATATAGAGACATTTCTCTTAAACAGTTTTTTTTTAAGTTTTTGTTACCATAATAGTATTTAATAAAAAATCACCCAAATAGCTCTTTTTATTTTGAAAATTTTAATTTTAATTTTAATTTTTTAAAAATTTAAACTTTACCTCATAACTCTAAACCTTAAGTCTAAATTAGTTAATCATAAGGATATAAACGTATATTTATACTCTCTTATAAAACATATTTTGGTTATTATATCTATATTATTAAAGTAGAAGTACTTTAGGATTTTCTTTGGAAACATGGATAGTGAGGATTGTTTGGATACATGGATAGCAATATTAAAAATAATTTCTTTTATTTACAAACTTAGCATTTACATTTATAATAAATCTATCTTATTAAAACTGTACTACTCATAAAACTTCACCCTTATTTTTTCTTCTTATTTACCATTATGTGCCATTGAATAATTTAAAAGAAATTTTATTTACGGGCTGACTTAATAATTTTTTTATCTAACCGAATAAATTCAAAAACAAGCATAATATTAACAAGATAGATCCAAAAATCTAGCCCTTACGTTAACAATATTTTTTATTTCCAAATTACAACCCACAAAATAAAATAAAATCCATCAATCAATTGAAACTAAAATCTAGAGGTTTTCATATATGAACAAAACGTAATAAATTGCTAAAATTGAGATATTCACTTATTCTTATATTTTAAATCATATATTTTCTGTGTTAGACAACCATATTAATTTGTTAGTTATACATTTTTTCTTATTTCAACAAAAATCTAAAATAAAAAAATAGTATTTATATGAAATAATTGAATATTACATAAATTTTATTTTCTAATAGATAAAAAAAATAATAAAATATGAACAATTTCAAACATATAAAACCAAACACAATTATATATGTTATATATTACAATTTACTATAACACTGATGCGGGTGTTAGTCATGGTCATCTAAGTACCCATCGACTACAATTCGGTCTTTCTGAATGTTGGGGTTCAAAATGGTTTTACATGAATATACGGACGGTGTCGAGTAGGATCATTCAAGGTCCAGGTAAGTTTGTAGGAACCTAAAAATATTTTAAAAATGTTGGTTTACAAATATTATTAAATAATTTTAAAAATAAAAATAAAAACCCGCTCTTTGTAAGCGCGGATCAAAATCTAGTCTATTTTTATGACAAAAACTTTTTTAGGATATCCTAAAATATTTCTCTCTCTCTCCATTTATATAATATGACTCAAACCGTTTCTTCAGTATGATGGATTGTCATTTTGAATCAGAAGAATATATAGAGACTTGGTTGTACAACATCTAAATATCCCTTATATCTTATTTAACAGCATTAAAACTTGCAAGTTATGTCATATGTTATCATTAGATTAACTCTTAGAATCTTTAAAGAAATAAATAGAGACATTTAAACATATATTATATTTCTCATTAAAAATTGTAAAATTAATTAGTAATCTACAAAAATGATTCTTCATTCTTTCCTTAAATAAAAACTTAGGAATAACATAATTTGATTATATATATAATTAATAATTTTTAATAGTAAAGATTTGAAAAAAAATATGCACCTATAATTTTTGTTTCATTTTATATTATTAAATAAAAACAATTATCACATTAATCATATAATAAAAAAATTTCTTTTGTATATATTATATTTTTAATATTTAAGAGTGCCTATAAATTTCTAAAACTGTTAAAATTTTCATATTAAAAATTTGTGAACTATGGTTTACAATTTTTGTTATAGTAACATATAAATAATCATAAAAACTATATGTTGCAAAACACAACCCTTGAAGTTTCAAAATTACCTAACCAAACATCAAGATTTCACTCAGCTACTACATGATGCATGGATTCAAGCTGGAAACGAGTGTCAAACACTTGAACAACTATGCTGGAAACTCAAAGTCATCAAGAGACACCTAAAGCTTCTAAACAAAGATAACTACTCTAAAATTTAGAAAAGAGTGAGAGAGACTAACGATTTGTTACACAATACGCAGTTACAAGCTCTTCAAGATCCTAATCCACTCACATTCCAAGCTGAAAGAGACCTACATCAAAAAATTGAATTTTCTTCGTGATGTAGAGGAGATGTTCTTTAGGCAAAAATTGCGTATGAACTGGTTCAGAGAAAGAGATCTTAGTACCACTTATTTCCATAGCCACGTAATTAAAGGATAGTACCTTGCTTATGGATCCTCAATAAATGTGTCCATGATCGTTACCCATTTTCAATCGGTTCTTGGACCACAAAACCATCAACGACTTCTACGCCTCTAGAATGGTTTGCTGAGCTATCATCGCTTAATTTTCCCCAACATTTGAACCAGCTGATGTTATCCATCCCCACTGAAGGAGATTAAGACTTCTTTCTTCAAACTAAACCCTAACAAGGCCCCTGGTCCGGATGTTCTAACATCAGCATTCTTCAAAGCCTCGTGGGAAACTGTTGGAAATGAGGTTGTGCCACCAATTTCCTTCCTTCAAACAGCAAATTCCCTGGTGCAGCTAAGTTATGTGACTTCAGACCTATATCTTGTCTTAACACAATCTACAAATTCATATCTGCACTCCTAGTCAAGCGTTTGAAGCCATTACTGTCTGCACTTATCTTACCAAACCAAACTGCTTTTGTAAAGGGAAGATTGTTGGTTGAAAACACTAGATTAGCGGGTGAATTGGTAAATGGATATCATAGAAATAAGAGTTCAAAGACGATTACCATCAAAGTTAATATTGCCAAGGCCTTTGATACTCTATCTTGGGAGTTCTTACTCTCCTGCCTCGAAGGCCTGCAGTTTACGACTCGGTTCATCAGACATATAAAAGCTTGTGTCTACACAACAAGCTACATGGTTGGTTACAATGGCTCGGTTCATGGTTTCTTCAAAGGAAAAGAATGTCTCACGCAGGGAGGCCGTCTCTTGCCTTATCTATTTATGATTGCTATGAACTGCCTCTCACATATGCTAAACAAAGCCGCAACACGAAATAGATTCAACTACCACTCTAATTGTACATCAACTAAGCGTACTCACCTCTCATTTGATGATGATCATATGATATTTATTGATGTCTCCCTTGACTCTGTCCAGAAAGTCTTTCAAGACATAAAAGAGTTTGAGATACGGTTTAGACTGGCGCTATGTATGCAAAAGACTATCTTCTACGCGAATGTCATCAGCAAAAACATATTTAATCCAAGGTTCAACTTGAATGTCACTTGGCTCCCTTCCATTTCGCTACTTAGGAGTTCCACTTTACTCCAGAAAGTTAGTCTAACAAATTGCGAACCACTGATCCATAAAATTAAGACTCGGTTTTCTTCTTAGTCGGTGAAGACTCTCTCTCTCTCTCTCTCTCTCTCTCTCTCTCTCTCTCTCTCTCTCTCTCTCTCTCTCTCTCTCTCTCTCTCTCTCTCTCTCTCTCTCTCTCTCTCTCTCTCTCTTTCTCTAGAAGGCTGATCCTCATAAAACGGTGATCGCATGGGTTAAAACATTCTGGTGCTCAGCCTTCATATTACCAAAGGCATGTATTTCCCAGATCAATTCCCTTTATATCATGTTCATGTGGAAAGGAAGATTGACAAGAGTCTCTTGGGAAATAGTGGGTTTCAAAAAAAGACAAGGAGCCCTCGGAGTAAATGACCTTCTAACCTCTGGAATAAGGCGTGTACACTCCGTCTGATCTGGCTTCAAGCCCGACTCAGTCTGGGTTCAATGGTTCAAGGAAGTGATTCTTAAAGGATCTTTGCACAATTACTGGGCCACACCGCCAAAGAAATCCTACTCTTGGCTAGTCAATAAGCTGCTGAAACTAAAGTATCTTGTTTTCCGTTGATAAAGCTAAGGCTGCAAAGTGGGGAATCGGCAAGATCCTGGTCAAATAACTTGTCACCTTTTGGAGACCTTTACACTCACCTATCAAGTTTTACTTCAAGATTGGGGATACCTAAAGATGCCACAGTCTCATCTCTCTGCCCCAACGGTTCCTGGAGTCTTCCACCAGCACGATCAGAGGCGCTAGTTCAACTCTATTCATATCTAACAACCATTCATTTTACCAACAACCAACACTACTATGAAAGGGAGATAAATGGTCATACTTACTCTAGCTTCAAAACATGTATTCTCTATGATTACATATGTGTTCAAAGACTAGTGCCTCTTGGTTTACTGCTGTTTGGATGTCTAGAGCCATTCCTCGGCACAACTTCCACTCCTAGTTAGTGATTAAAAACAGAATCCCAACTCAAGACAGAATGATCCACTGGGGAATTCAAGTTGATGATTGTTGCCTCCTCTGCAATTCAAATTAAGAGTCACGAGATCATCACTTTTTTGCTTGCAACTACATTTATGATATGTGGAAATTAGTGGCTAGAAGATTGCAACTTTTACCTTTGAGAATCTGGGACGATATACTGGAGCAGATGACTTCTTTTCCTTCGACTGCAAACCATGAAATCTTAACTCTCATAGCCAGGCAAGCGTCTATTTACTGGCTTTGGACGGAAAGGCATGCCCGCCTACATGCAAACACCTTTATTTCAGCCGAATAGATCTTCAAGAATATTGACAGACAACTAAGGAATAAGATTCAAAACTTTAGGGAAACTAATCCGACCAGATCTTCACAAATGATGCAAAGTTGGATTCGTCTAGAATGAGCATCATCGTTTCTCCTCTACAACCTCCGATCTGATCACACATTCTTCTCCTCTTCCAACATAAGTATTTTCATTTTGGCCTCTATTTCTTCAGGGTATGAATTCGAGTGGGCTTTACTATTGTGATTTGTAACTGGATTTGGCCAAAATACTATAGCTTAAAAGCTTTTCTAAACATATTTGGTATATTTAATATTAATAATGAAATTTACAAAAAAAATAACTAAAACTATATGAGTAAGGATTTACTTGTAATATATATATTCATATTAGAAACATATATATTTCATTTAAATTAAATTATATACCATATAAACTATATATAAATATTTTAATCTTTAACTTTTAGAACTATGTATCATATTTGAATTGATAAATTACATTTTTACACTTTTAATTTGATAAAAGTATTGAAATATAGTTTATATATCTTTTCTTATTATTTTTAAAAGAAATATTTTTCTAAGAACTTATTTATTTAATAAATATTTTAATCCGCACAAGTCATGAATTATTACCTAGTTTCTAATATAAAAAATCAAAAACAAAACTACATAATATATGTATCATCTTTTTGTCAAAAATATATATACATATATATATATATATATCTTATTTTCTAACAAATATATTGAGACATGCAAATGGAGAATACCAAGTTTTTCATAAGGCAAATTCTGGAGAAGTAGTTGAGATATACTCACATCACGATATACAACCTCCACAAATGGGGTTTTTTCAAAAACAACCTAAAAATTCAAGTCAAATGCAAAACTAACCTCTTTTTTTTTTAGTTACTATTCATCATTGAATTTTCCATAACACCCATAAGTTTTTGAATTATTTACAAATTTGCCATTATTATTTATTTATTTACTAATTTCGAAAAATACAAAAAACCAAATACACCCTAAACATTTCTTCTTAATTACAACTATGCTATCATCATCAATATTTTCAACCACCATTTTTGATCTCTTAAAGCTTTAGAATTGAATTTTCAACCACTTTTTTCTCATTCTAAACAAGCAAATCTTCATTTCCTCTCATTTTCTCTACATTTCCATCTAAAAATCTCTCTTTTCATAATAATAAACTTCATAATTTCGTTTTTTTCACTTGTGAATCGTCAAAAATGTTTCATTTTGGTCAATATTGGAGTTTGGACGGTTGAAAAGGCTGGAAACGAGCTTCACACTGCAAAAAGGTAACTATTTTCATGGTTTAAGTCGTTTCTCAGATCTGTGTCGCGATAGTAGACTGTTTTATATGTCTACGCCCTTATGTAGACATACAATGCAGTCTACTTGTCAACGCACAGGTCAGTTTTGCAATTGACTAAACAGATTTTTTTTTGTAATGTAGCCTTCCCCGACAGTCTACATCTTAACCTTTGACAACAAAAAACGAAAAAGTACGTAGACCTACAAAGACGACTACGCAAAAGAGGTTAGTTTTGCATTTGAATGAATTTTTGACTTTTCATATGTAGACTTCAACATAAGTCTACGAACCGTAGACTTCAACATAAGTATACAAAGAGGTCAGTTTTGCATTTGACCAAAATTTTGACTGCGTTGAAAAGGTTAGTTTTGTGTTTGACTAAAACTTTTTAAAAATATATTTTTTTTTTAATACGTAGACTTCATATGCAGTCTGCTATTCCCGAAAAAAAAAATGTAGACTACCCGTGAAGTCTATTTTTTTATTTTGGTCAAATGCAAAACTGACTCGTCGGATTTGAGAGTAGACTTCTTTCGAAGTCTACAAATCTGTAGACGTTCATTTCAGTCTACCCCCTAAAAAGTCAAACATAGTCAATTGCAAAACTAACCTCATTCAAAAAAAATAAAATATGTAGACTGTATATTTAGTCTACCTCTGAAAGTCAAATCCTGGAAAAATTCTGGTCAATAGCGAAAACTAACATTTTTAAAGTTGTAGACTGAAACCGAAGTCTGCTTAAATAAAATCACAACATTTTTTCAACTATAAAAAGTAACCCGTAAAATAGTCAATTGCAAAAACTAACCCAAACAGTAGACCTATCTGACCGTCTACAGCGTTGTAGACTGAAAAGAAAGTCTACAGCGTTGTAGACTGAACATGAAGTCTATATCGAAATTTACATTAAAAGTTAATTTGTGTACTATGCATTAAATCTTTTCACAATTTTTTCGTTTGAAAGTGTGTAATAGTTAATCCTAATGGGTTTGAGTGATTTTGGATAGAAAAACTGTTGTAATTATGAAAGTATAATACTTTTGATTTTGCTATATTATTAAGAAACATTTGTAGACATATTAGTAAGTCTACGTTAATTGTTTTAAGAAAGAAGAAATACTTAGCTAATTATGTAAACCTGTTTTTTTTCCAGGAAATGGCTCAAATACCTGTTGTATACGGAGAATGGGTGGTGAAAGAGTCTTTGTGGGAGTTTGTGGTCAATAATCGGAAAGGAGGGAGAATGTTCTTTGTGCATGATGGTTGTACACATGGTGAACTTCTTGAAATGGCAAAAGAAGATTATGATCTGGACAAGAAAACCGAGAAGGTGCTTCTAGCGTATTCCTTACCCGACATCATTTCTCAGAAAATGTCCCCTGATACTCCTCCTGTGCATGTCACGAATGATAGACAAGTGCGGAACTTGATCGAGTTATCAAAGACACATTTTGTCCGCCTTTGTATATCAAGCCAAGTAGAAGCTGGAGCTGGTGACGATGCTTATGTGTCTGATGGTGATGATGGTATTTTTGCTGATGAAGATAGTGATGAAGAATATGTTGATGAAAAGTTGGATGAAGGGTTGGATGAAGATAATATTGTTGTTGCCGATGTTCAAGCCACTGCTGATGCTATTGATGCTGACGATGGTGTAAACTATTGTGATTACGGAAAAGTGAAAGGTGAGGAATCTGACGATGATGCAATGGAAACGCTCTATGATGGTCATAAAGCACAGTGCTCTGGTACTGAAGAAAGATCACTGTCCCTTAACGACAATATATATGTCGGTCAGAGTTTTGCTAGTAAGGATGAGCTTGTTTCAAAGCTGAAGTCGGTGGCTGTGAAAGGTAAATTTACATTCACAGCATATAAGACAACGAAAACTCTGTATGTGGCTAAGTGTCGTGTTCAAGGATGTGGTTGGAAGCTTAGAGCGAGTGTGAAGCATGGACCAAAGACATTTTGGGTGACAAAATATTTGAAAACTCATACATGTTCAGTGGCGGATCGAATGTCTCAACGAAAACAATATACTCCGAAATATGTTGCAAGACTATTCATAGATCGGGTTGGGATTATAGATGGGCTTACACCGAAGCATATCAAAGATGCGATGAAGAACATGTTTGGGATGACCCTAGATTACAACACTTCGTACCGAGCTTTGTTATCTGCCCAAGAATTGGTGAGGGGAACAGCAGAAGATGGATATGAGAATTTGCCTTCTTATTTGCGTCAGATCGAGATATCGAATCCGGGAACTATCACATGTCTTGAGAAAGATGATGAAAACAGATTTAAGTATCTATTCCTATCTTTTGGAGCTTCGATAGCTGGTTTTACCTATCTTAGGAGGGTTATTGTGGTGGATGGGACTCATCTATGTGGAAAGTATGAAGGAGTTATGCTAGTGGCAGCTGCCCAAGACGGTAATTTTCAGATATTCCCATTGGCTTTTGCGATTGTGGATGCGGAGAATGATGAGTCGTGGGAATGGTTTTTTACCAATTTGCGGAGGTTTGTTTCAGATGAGTATGCTTTGGTGATAATTTCTGACAGGCACCGCTCCATTAAAACGGCGTGTGAGAAGGTTTTCCCTTGGGCAAGGCAAGGGATATGTTATTATCATCTACAACAAAACATAGTTCAAAAGTTCAAGGGAAAGCACATGTTGTATTTGGTCAAAGGCGCTGCTTATGCACATACGCTTTTTGATTTTGACCGCTACATGGATGAGATACGGAGTATAAACCCCAGCCTTGCAACATATTTGGAGAATGCTAATGTCTCGTTATGGTCAAGAGTTCACTTTTTAGGTGACAGATACAACATAAAGACTAGCAACATCGCAGAATCTATCAACTCCGCACTTAAGCCAGCCAAAGGATTCCCCATCTCATTCCTTTTAGAATTTATACGCGAGAAGCTAGGAAGGTGGTACTTTAAGAGGAGAGAAGATGCTTTTAGTCTCACATCACAGCATAGTCGGGGAGTTGAAAACTTGTTGGCTATTCGTGAAGAGTATGCAGATATGATGACTGTGGAACGTATTGATGGTTGGCGATTTTTCGTGAAAGGAGGACATCGAGATTTTGTTGTTGACTTGGAACTTCAGAGGTGTCAATGTGGTGTGTTTGATATTGAGAAGATACCTTGTTCACATGCCATAGCAGCTGCAAAGGCTTCAAATATTCATGTCTCCACGCTGGTATGCCCATCCTATTCAAAGAATTACTTTTTTTCAGCATACGCGGCAAATATCTACCCCAAAAGTGATGTCTTGGAAGCTCCAAGAAGTGATGACACAGGAGCTACCAGTGAGGATAAAGGAGCTTCCGACAAACGTAAATGTCTTCCTCCAGATGTCAAGCGTGGTCCGGGTAGGCAAAAGAAGTCTCGGTGGCAGTCTTGGCTAGAAATTTCAAGGATGCGGGGAAAGCAACCGCGAAAACTACACAAGGACTATAGTTGCTCCCAGTGCAAACAACCGGGTCACACTCGTCCAAACTGTCCAGGTTAAACCACTTTCTTATCTCTTATGTGTTGAACTTATCAATTGTATTATGTCTTATGTATTGAACTTATTAGTATTGTTGCTTTGGATGATGTCTTATGTATTGAACTTATTAGTATTGTTGCTTTGGATGTTGTCTTATGTATTGAACTTATTAGTATTGTTGCTTGGATGTTGTCTTATGTATTGAACTTATCAGTATTGTTGTTTTGGATGTCTTATTTGATGAACTTTTGTTGAAATCTTAGGTCTTAATGTTACTTTCTGTCGTGCAGACCAACATGTTAGTCTTCTTTGGCAAAAAGTAGACTTCTTTTTAAGTCTCTTAAATTGTGTGTAGACTGAACAAAAGGTCTACATCTATGTAGACTTTATAATATGTCTACGAAAAAAGAGTACTATACTGATACAAAGGATGATAATTTGATAGATAGTCGTGTAGCAGACTTCTGTAAAAGTCTTCTGTAAAAGAAGACTAATACTTAAGTCTGCTGCAAGCAAATTACACAGTTTGTTAAAAGACTACATAAGTCTGGTACAAAAGTCTGTTACTCACAGCACAATACAATAGTCAGGTACAAAAGACTGCTATGTCAACCTACATATATCCGATGAGGAAAGTCACCAAAAAAACTTCACACTTTCCTCTAATTCTACCCAAAAAAATGGATGGCAAACCTTAGTCATAGACACCCAGATGCTTGTACTCGACTTTCTCTGTGCCATTTATGCTGGTCTCATCAAATATCTGAGTCGCCATCTGAGTCCTGATGCTTTTGATGTTCTTATCACACAGATCATGAGGTGGGAATGTCATGCCAAGTGCATGACATTCTATATACTTCAAGCAATACACTCCACAATCACCACTTTGTTTGTTTTGTGGTACCTCAGATGCCGAGACCCGCTCATGTGTGAACTCAACTGTGTACAACTCCCTCTCCTCACCGCGAGATAACATATGCAACATGTACGGCACCATGTGTGCAAGAGGCTTCACGGTCTTAGCCATTTCTTGATCCTTTGTGTAAGCAACATCACTATCCCAAATCACTATGTGTCTCTTCGGAATTGATATCCAGCAAGCTACCCAATGATTATTCTTGACAAATAATGGCGCATATATATCATCAATCTCCACTGCCCATGTCTTATCTGATCTGCAATATGTTGGTTCCTCGCCTGTGTAGTAGTTCAAGGCCCCAGGAGGCAGTAGTCTACCTGAGGTATCAAGAAAATTGATTATGTAATTAAAAAGGTCTACATCTATGTAGATTATATAATCTGTCTACGAAACCATGAGGCAGTAATTTACCTGTGCCGTCAGGATTGGCAGGAGAATCCAAAAATTCTGAGTACTTTGATGTCCAGACTTGAGTAAACACAGCATCCAGGAAGCAAATTCTGTCTGACCTAAACCATTCCGGGTGCTTTTTGTATCGGAGTCTTAAGAGATTAATTCCAGCATCCATGTGCTACATTAACAAAATTAGAGATTTCTGCATCAGAGAAGTTTACTACATCAAAGGGAAGTCTGCAAGTGAGAGAAGTCTACATACCGTGTCACTCAACCATTCCTTAGGAGTTAGTAGTGTGTAGTACCAAAAACTTGAGGAGCCACGCACCTTCTGTCGCCATTTGCTGTCAATAATCAAATCAAATAAATAAAACAGTGCATATAAAGAGAAGTTATATAAAGGTTGTATGACTTACAGGTCAAGTTTAAGCCAATCAATAAGAACAGTGAGCTTTTGGCCATCAACAACATCAAATGGGTTATATCCCTGGCCTCGCTTCGGCTTGTTAGGTATGATAACCTTTGCTGTGCTGTTTCCAGCAAAAGGAGATTGCTGAGTTGCCGCAAGCCTACGTTGTCTGTCACTCTTAGCACGGGCCACAATGCAAGCCGCTCTCAGTTTACTAACTTGTTTCAGTTTTCTAACTTGTTTCAGTTTTCTCGCAGAGCCGTAATCAATGTGTGATTGTTCTTTGTCTAATATAACAACACTTACACCTGCATTCTCACTCTGCAGTTGTTTTCAAGAGAAAGAACACATTAATAACAGCAATTAATAAGAAAATGCATCCATTTAAAATATGGTACAAACCGAAAAAAAACAGTCAAATGCACACGTTTTTCAAACCAAGCAGCTAATATTCCAAGGTTCCAATAAAAACAACATGCAAATGCAGACAAGTTATTTCTTTTTCACTGGTTTTGTGCCTCTTTTTGGAATGAGTGGTTTGGGAGAGGGTTTGGTACTAACCCCAGTGGCTTGGACTCCTTTAGCTTTGGCTCTTGTTGTCATTCTGGTGGGTTGGGGCGTTGCTTCCTCAGCTTTGCTTTCTTCAGCTATGTCCTCCTCAGATTTGTCTCCATCAGAGTTGTCTCCATCAGACTTGTTTGGCTCAGGTACATCAGCAGATGAA
Organism: Moricandia moricandioides; assembly: GCA_905132885.1. Classification (NCBI taxonomy): domain Eukaryota; kingdom Viridiplantae; phylum Streptophyta; class Magnoliopsida; order Brassicales; family Brassicaceae; genus Moricandia; species Moricandia moricandioides. The sequence goes on along the minus strand of CAJHQQ010000994.1, from coordinate 22,496 downwards.
CCAGCTTTGGTGTGGTCTTCCTTCCAGCCTTCACGAACAATCTTCTCTACAGCTCCCATCTTCACAGTAAGGCCCTCAATCATGCGGGAATGTGTCTTCAGAGTATCCTCGCATCTGTGAAGCCCCTCAACCATATTAGAGGTCAGGCCAGTTAGCCAATGACCTATTTCTGCTTTCAAGGTCTCCATATCCAGGCCAGGGGTCTCACGAGCCTTCTTGCGTGATTCTCCCTCAGAATTAGTGGGAAGAGTTGCGTGATTCTTGCTTCGCACCGTCTGACCAGCCTCTGTCTTCATCGGATGGATCTCCACCTTCACATTTGTCAACAGTGATGTTCCGACAAGAGGCCAGTGACTTTGTTCCCACACCCAGTCTGAAGAAAACATTGCCTTCACTATGTTATCAGCCCTTTTATCTTCCAAATCATCATCCCAGAGAGGGAACATTTCAGAGTACTCCTTCACAGTAAAGTTGTTAGCCCTAGTCTGCAGAAAATAAGAATATTAAGTTAGTATAAAACCACTTAAAATCAACATAATACATACATAAACATACAAAAACATACTTGTTTCATAATGTTCTCCTTGATATTTCTCTTGCCTCTGCAACCTGAGAAGGCAAGTAGAGGTGGGGTCGGGAAACCTTCTATAGGTTCACCAAACCCAGCTGCAAATTCAGGGAGACAATTGTAGACCCAGACTTGAAGAACCTGAATGAAGCCTTCAATAGCATAAGTCCTTTCCAACTTTGCAACCTTCACTGAGTCCATCAAGAATTTAAAAGCAACTCTTCCCCAAGGGTAATCTTCAAAAGCACCTAGATCCATCACTAACCTAGCCAGGCTAGCTCGTGTGGCTGTCGAGGTTCTTGGTGCTTCGATGAAGCCAGCATAGATGGCTAAATACCCTAAACGTAATCGATCTTCTCGAGACCATGTTCCGCACTTCTGACACGCAGCAGTTAACTCTTCAATACTTGGCCCCCGGTCTATATGCACTCCCAGCCGCTCCCAAAATGCTTTCATGTCATCTGTTACCTCAACCAACGGATTCTCGAGATTCTTCACATAGTCACAGTTCAGGCCAGTTATCTCTTCAAATTCAAGCAGAGAAAACCTCAGTGGTTGAACACCTGCTAGACTCCACAATTCATACTTCTTCTTGCACTCGAGCTGAAAACACAGTATATAGTGCACTAGCCTCGAAGCCCATCCAAAATCCAATTCATGGAACTTCAAGAACACTCCCAATCTCGAGTTTTTGAGCTCCTCCCATTCGTTTTCGTCCAGTGAATTTTTAAGAGCAGGAAAGAGCTTGCTGTCATCACTGTAGTAAGCAATGCTTTTAGACGGGACAGGTTCCTGCCCTAGAGTGTACAGCCTCGGTGGGAAATCAAGCTTGTCCATTTTGTAACCTGCACCAAAAAGACACAAACAAAGAATTATACAAGTGAAGTCTACAAATTCAAAACATCAGTCCACATGAGAAGTCTACAAACTCAAACATCAGCGTACACGAGAAGCCTATAAATTCGAACATCAGTCTACATAAGAAGTCTACAAATCCAAATATCAGTCCACGTAAGAAGTCTACAAATCCAAACATCAGTCCACATAAGAAGTCTACAAATCCGAACATCAGTCTACACGAGAAGTCTACAAATCTAAACATCAGTCTACAAATCCAAACATCAGTCTACACGAGATGTCTACAAATTCAAACATTAGTCTACAGGAGAAGTCTACAAACTGACCGGAAGTAAACTGGCCGGAAGTAAACTGACCGGAAGTAAACTGACCGGAAGTAAACTGACCGGAAGTAAACTGACCGGATAGGTATGAGAGATTACAGAGAGATGAAGTAGAAGCCGTGATACTTACCGGAAGCAGAGATTTTGACGAGAACCGCTCAGATCTGAAAAGAGAAAAAGGTAAAGTCACTTTTTATCGAACGAGAGGTAAAGCCGTGACATTAACATACCAGAGCGACGGAGCAGACAGAAACACGGAGCGGACAGCGACGGAGCGGACAGAGATGGAGCGGACAGCGACAGAGCGGACAGAGACGGAGCGGACAGAGACGGAGCGGACAGCGATGGAGCGGATAGCGATGGAGCGGACAGAGACGAAGCGGACAGAGACGGAGCGGACAGAGACAGAGCGGACAGAGACGGAGAGGACAGAGACGGAGCGGACGGGAATCGGCGTGGACGAGTTCGCCGGAAATCACCTTGGAGAGAGATTAGGGAAAGATTAGGGTTTTTTTACCCGAAAATCTTGTGAAATCGAATTTATATGATGGGTAACTTTTCTGGTTAGGTTAAAAAAGATTTGGTTTAACTCGATTAGGTTTAAATTATATTGGTTCAATCCGGTTAGGTTAAACAGTGTGTAGACTGAAAAAACGGTCTACGTATATGTAGACTTTATAATATGTCTAGGAACCCCTTAACCATAAATCTCAAACCGTAAATGTTTTATTTGATCATCAAATTATATTGGTTAAATCCGGTTAGGTTAAACTGTGTGTAGACTGAAACAAAGGTCTACATATATGTAGACTTTATAATATGTCTACGAACCCCTTAACCACAAATCTCAAACCGTAAATGTTTTATTTGATCATCAAATTATATTGGTTAAATCCGGTTAGGTTAAACTGTGTGTAGACTAAAAAAACGGTCTACGTCTATGTAGACTTTATAATATGTCTACGAGCCCCTTAACCACAAACCTCAAACCGTAAATATTTTATTTGATCATCAAATTATATTGGTTAAATCCGGTTATGTTAAACTGTGTGTAGACTTCTTAGAAAGTCTACAACGATTTTTATTGTTTTCCTTTTTTTTTTACGAAATTTAATATATGATTTACTAAATATGTTTAATTATTTTATTTTTAATTTTATAGTCATAATATATGATTTAATTTTTTTTATAAATATTTAGGTTAAACTGTGTGTAGACTGAAAATCAGGTCTACTACTATGTAGACTATATAATATGTCTACGAAACCCTAAACCACAAATCTCAAACCCTAAATGTTTTGTTTGATCATCAAACAGTTTAAATTACTTTTTCAAATATCAAAATTATACAAAATGTAAACCACTAAACATTAATAAGCAGATTTAAGTCAATAAAACCAAAAAATCAAAATCTAAAATCTAACCCTATGGAATCTACTACCAAAAGGCATAACATGTTACAACCTATTGTTTCTAACCCTTGAACATTGTTTAGGACATGGTTACCAAATTAGTATATGTTCCTTAAAAATGTTTAATTATATAAAAATTTATTTTTTTACTTCATATTATCCATTATATTATTGGTTAGTTAAAAATATTACAACAATTATTTTTATATATTTTTAAAATTAAATTATTAGATAAAATTATGGTGTAGACTACATAACAAGTCTACCGAGTGAATAGACTTCGTAGGAGGTCTACATTTTATGTAGACTTCTTTCTGTTACGTGTAGACTAACAAAGGATAGAAACGTAAAATACATTTCTGTTTTTTGTTTGGTCATAAGGGTTAAATAGTACTTTTATCACCCTTGTAGGTTGGTTTTGCATTTGATTGAAATTGGGGTACACTTTTAGGTTTAGATTGAAATTTTAGGTTGTTTTTAGCAAATTCCCCTCCACAAATCGTATACTTACATGACATTTGTATGGTGAATGATTCTGGACTCAAAATTCATAATTCAGTGGCTGTGGTTGGATTTTGAGGACTCATCACAAAAAAGTCAGCTACAAGGAAATAGAAACCATGTAAGGATGTTTTCATCTTTGCATGCACAATTGAAAATTCTATTATGGCTTAAAATGTATGTCTTCGACATGTTAGTGCTTATAACATATTGAAAAGATTTTATATCAATGATTCAACATCTATGGATGTCGCCAAGTTTTTTAACGAAGTCGAAGGAGTTAGTACTATTCATAAGAAAAAATTTAAAGATTTCACGATTAATTACCATCTTAAAAGTTTATCAGCAGAATTACTAGGTAAAATTTTAAGAATATTTCATAGCATTTGTATTTTGTTAGCTGTTATATATATATATATATATATATATATTTCTAAATCATCTCAATTTTGAGTAGTGGAATAACAGTTTGATGTAGAACAGTGTCGGCTTTTGGGGAGTGCCCAAGGTGCACATGCACAGGGTCCTTCAATTTTATGAAAGTTTTGTTTTAAAAATTAGAGTCCTAATTTATTAAATAGCACATAGATTAGGGTTTTAAATTTGTAAAGTTAAAGAGTTATAACTAAAAAAATTTGGAGAAAAAATAAGTGTGCACTAGGCCCATAAACTATTTAAGCTGGGCCTGATGTAGAAAAATAAAACCATTCTACTAACCGGTTTTTAGAACTAGTAAGTCATAGAGTGGATGGGCCCTTTTGTCACCTTTGTAGGCCTACATTTAAAGCCCATAAAACAATTGGGCCAATAAAGTATCGTGTAGTCGTTTTTTTGTTCCACTTATCGTGCAGTCGTATATATTCGATTTCTGCCTAAATCCATTTTTGATTATTTTAACTCCGACCAATGATTCGCCGGCCGATCGACCACTCCTCCGCCGTGTCTCGTCACCTAACTTCTCCACTCTCGTCATTCTTCCGTTTTCTATTCTCATCTCCATTACATTCACCTGAAGACAATACCCATGAACCTATTGTATCAAACCGAAACCCTAAATCCCCATTCGGATCTCCGACCCGGGTCCAAAAGCTCATAGCTTCGCAGTCGGATCCTCTCCTTGCCAAAGAGATCTTCGACTACGCCTCACGACATCCCAGTTTCACCCACTCTCAATCTTCTCATCTTATCCTCATCCTCAAACTCGGCCGTTCTAGACATTTCAATCTCATCGACGACGTTCTCGCCAAGCACAGATCGAGTGGGTATCCCGTCACCGGAGAGCTTTTCACGTATCTGATCAAAGTCTACGCCGAAGCAAAGTTACCTGAGAAAGCTTTCAAGACGTTTTACAAAATGGTCGAGTTCAATTTCACGCCACAGCCCAAGCATCTGAATCGTATTATAGAGGTCCTCGTCAGCCATAGAGGCTACCTCCACAAAGCTTTTGATCTTTTCAAGAGTGCTCGGCTTCACGGAGTGATGCCCAACACGAGAACATACAACATATTGATGCAAGCCTTTTGTCTGAACGATGACTTGAGTATTGCGTACAAGCTGTTCGGTAAAATGCTTGAGAGAGATGTTGTCCCTGATGTAGAGTCTTATAGGATTCTGATACAAGGGTTCTGCAGGAAAGGGCAAGTGAATGGTGCTATGGAGTTACTTGAAGATATGTTGAATAAAGGATTCGTGCCCGATAGGTTGAGTTACACTACACTGTTGAACAGTTTGTGTAGGAAGACACAGCTTAGAGAGGCTTACAAGCTTCTCTGTAGGATGAAGTTAAAAGGTTGTAACCCTGATACTGTTCATTACAACACAATGATTCTCGGGTTTTGTAGACAAGGTCGTGCTATGGATGCTAGGAAGGTTCTTGATGATATGTCGTCTAATGGTTACTCGCCTGATTCGGTCTCGTATAGGACATTGATTTGGGGCTTGTGTGGTCAAGGGATGTTTGAGGAAGGCAAGAAGTATCTACAAGAGATGATATCCAATGGGTTTTCTCCTCATTTTTCGGTTTCTAATTGTTTGGTTAAAGGGTTTTGCAGCATTGGGAAAGTAGAAGAAGCATGTGATGTGGTGAAGCTTGTGATGAAGAATGGTGAAACCTTGCATTCAGAAACTTGGGAGATGATAGTTCTTATGGTCTGTAAAGAAGATGACTCTGAGAAGATCAAAATGTTTCTTGAAGATGCTGTGAAAGTAGAGATAAGCGGTGATACCAGACTTGTTGATGCGGGTATCGGTTTAGGGTCTTATATTTCTAGTAAGCTACAGATGAAACGTAAGAATATGAGAGAGAGGAGACGTTTATAGGTTCCTTCTATTCTAGTTGAAGATAAAGTTCTGTTTAGCTTCTATATCTCAAGGATCCATACTAACCAATGCGTTGTTGATATTTAGTCTGAATGCTATTGGAACACTTTCTTTGATTGAATCATGTCCGGAACTGGGGGACACTCCCTGGGTTTAAAATCTCGGGCCTTGATTGGGCTTTTCGCAGTAGCTGTAGCCCATTTGGCTAACACTGCATCGTTTGAAGTGTTCCTGCCATAAGTTTATGAGAAGCATTAGTGACAAGTTGATTATCTCAGTTTCGCCTATTACTCTGAAAATGATACATAGAATTACGGGAATGCCATCAATGGCAGTTACGAGGCAGGTGGAGCTAGAACAAGACGGTGGATATAGAAGCAGCTCGAAGGTATTGCGAAGAAGAAGCACTAGGTAGCCATAGATTAGAGGGATCATCCAACCATTCTAAGATTCGTGAGACTACACTCTCCGTTGGGGATGGAGGAGGAAGGTCTACAGCTCTACGTTGGTTACTTAAAGAAGTTGGTTGCGATGAGAGGGAGGATGGAAGTCGAGCTCATGGAGCAAGGAGACACACAAGGGGACTTCGTTAGCTGCTTAACCAATTTTTTTAAGGACATTGTCATGGCCATTGAAGAAAACGATGAGATCTTGAGAGGTCTTTGTGGACAAGACGGTGTTGTTTATGCGATATGTGAGTTGCAAGAAGTATGTGATTCTCGAGGTTCTTTGATCCTGAAGAAGTATATGGAGTTTAGAAAGTTAGATAGATTAGCATCTGATATCAACAATTTGAATCTGCTTGCTGGTAGTGCGTCTGCTGAGCTGTACGTGGAGGAGATACTGTCTCTGATGCAGTTGGGTGAGTGTTACACCGAGTTCATGGTCTCAAAGATCAAGTCTTTGACGTCTGTGTAACCTGAGTTGTTGCCGAGAGCTACGAAAGCGTTTAGAAATGGAAGTTTTAGCAAAGTGATTCAGGATGTGACAGGGTTCTATGTGATACTAGAAGGATTCTTTATGGTTGAGAATGTGAGGAAAACTGTAAGGATCGATGAGCATGTACCAGACAGTCTTACCACTACAGTGGTTGACGATGTGTTTTACGTGTTGCAGAGTTGTCTGAGAATAGCGATTTCAACTTCTAACATCAGTTCTGTGATTGCTGTATTGAGCACTGCTGGTAGCTTGTTGAGTTATGATTACCATGAAGCTTTACAAGAGAAGATTAGAGAGCCAAACCTTGGTGCTAGGTTGTTCTTGGGTGGTATCGGTGTCGAGAACACTGGAACTGAGATTGCAACTGTTTTGAACAATATGGTTGTGAGCTGCGAGTATATTCTCAAACTAAAACATGAAATTGAGGAGCAGTGTTACTGCGGTTAGTACTCATACTTGTAATACAGAGAAGTCGTTTGCTAGGTGTAATGTTAATACTTGTCCTCATGACAGGTGTTTGCTGCACCAGCAGATCGAGAGAGGATAAAGTCATGTCTATCCGAGCTAGGCCAGTTAAGCAGCACGTTCAGGCAACTACTCAACTCAGGCATGGATCAGCTAGTAGCAACCGTAACACCAAGAGTCTGTCCGGTTCTAGACGTCGTAGCTACCATAAGCTATGAGTTAACAGAAGCTGAGTACGCAGAGAACGAGGTGAACGACCCATGGGTCCAAAGACTTCTCCACTCCGTGGAAACAAACGCTGCGTCGCTCCAACCGCTGATGACATCCAACAACTACGACTCCTTTCTGCATCTCATAATCGATTTCATAGTGAAGAGACTTAAAGTGATAGTGATGCAGAAACGGCTTAGCCAGCTTGGTGGGCTTCAGCTAGATCGAGACAAAAGGGCTTTGGTTAGCCGTTTCTAGGGATGTTAAATCCAGGACCAGGGCTTAGCCCTCCTTTGTTTAAAATAAATTCAGCCCTATTTTAATCCAACCCTATTTTAATTAAGGATTAGGGCTGGTACGAGGGTTAGCCCATTTAATTTTCATTCATGTAGATAAATGTTTATATACTAATTTTAATCAAAATATTATATTTTAACAACTTAAAATATGATCATATAAATGGAAAATATCGTAAAATTAAGTTTTTCCGTCAAAACCGCAAAATCGAGTTTTTCCGCCAAATCGTAAAATCAAGTTTTTTCGGCCAAAATTGCAAAATCAAGTTTTCCCGCAAAAACCGAAAATGACGTTTTCCCGCCAAAACCTCAAAACCTCGTTTTCCCGCCAAAATCGTGAAATCGAGTTTTCCCGCCAAAACCAGAAAAATCGTGTTTTCCCGCTAAGCCACAAAATCAAGTTTTCTCGCCAAAACCGCAAAATCAAGTTTTTTGCCAAAATTGCAAAATCGTGTTTTCCCGCCAAAACCGCAAAATCGCGTTTTCCCGCCTAAACCCCAAAATCGCGTTTTCCCGCCAAAACCGCAAAATCGCGTTTTCCCGCCAAAACCGCAAAATCGCATTTCCCGCCAAAACCACAAAATCGCATTTCCCGTCAAAACCGCAAAATCGCGTTTCCCGCCAAAACCGCAACATCGCGTTTCCCGCCAAAACCGCAACATCGCGTTTCCCGCCAAAACCGCAAAATCGTGTTTTCCCGCCAAAACCGCAAAATCGCGTTTCCCACCAAAACGGTAAAATCGCGTTTTCCCGACAAAACCGCAAAATCGCGTTTTCCCGCCAAAACCGCAAAATCGCGTTTTCCCACCAAAAATGTCTAATCACAAATCAAGTTTACCCGCTAAAACCAGAACACCGTAAAAAAAGTTTTAGTTTTGGCGAAAAAAACTCGATTTCGTGATTTTGGTGAGAAAACTCATGTTTTCGTTTTTCACGGTTTTGCCGAAAAAAACTTTGTTTTGAATAAATAAACAAATTTAAAATTTTAATAGATATTTATATAGTATGTAATAATTGTGTCAATCAAATTAAATGGACTAAAATATAAACCATATTCATTATAGGGCTAACCCTTTTTAAACTTTGTAACAAAACTAAGGGTTAGGGTTAGAAATGATTTTACAAGGTTAGGGTTAACCCTCTTAGATGAAGTCCATATTAACATCCCTAGCCGTTTCTCGGGTATGACACAGAGAACAGTGAGAGATAAGTTTGCTCGGTTAACTTGGAGAAGGTGTCAGAAATTTTGAACTTCTGGGGACAGAACGCAGGACCCATGACTTGGAGACTCACAACAGGTGAGGTTAGACGGGTCTTGGGTCTACGGGTCGAGTTTAACCCTAAATCAGTTGCTGCTCTCGAACTCTGATCTTGTTTTGTTTTTGTCAATCTACAAACTACTCAAAACCACTTTTATTTTTGGGCAAATCTTTCGAATAAAATTATTATCACAAAATATAAAAATTGATTAAAATTGATTAAATTTTTTTTTTAATAATTTTAAACTTCGCTTTTAACATTTCACTCAATAATTCTAATCTTTAAATCTAGATTAGGTAATCGAATGAATATAAATGTATATTTACACTTACTAATAATGTATATTTTGTTATTTTTCTCATTGAATACTATTTTAGTGACAAAAAAATTAAGTCTAACTTAGGATATTTTTCTTTATTTTTTTCGTAAACTAAATGGTTCTACACATACTTAATCTGAGTGAAAACAAAATAAAATCCACTCGAAAACCAAATTTAGTAAACAATCTTGGTTATGATTTAGAGAAGAATTATGATCTATACTATTATTTTTAAGGTGACTTTTCGCTTTGTTTTATCATGTTTATGTTTTTTTTTGAAATTTTTATTAAATTAATTTATAATAAATTATTTAAAATAACATATAATCTATGAGAAATTTCAGTTATACCATAAGTTTGATATCAATTTTTAAATTTATCATTAATGAATAATTATTTTCAAAAATAACTTAAATTTATGATGAAAATAGACTAAACTAATTTTTAAAATTCTTTATAAAACATTTGGAAACTCAACCCTACCCCTTTAACTCTAAACTCTAAATAATAATCACTAAAGTTTAAACTCAAATATTAATATATTTTTAATTGAAAGTATTTTTAAAAAGTGGTACTTAACTTGTGGTATTATTATCAATTTCTCTTAAATTTAATATTATTAATATATATTTTTACTTATATCATAAATTATATATGTATATATATATTATATATATATATATATATATATATATATATATATATATATATATATATATATATATATTAGTATCATTGGTTTTAACCATTGGAAAACGGAAAAAAAAACACTTCGCAAATAATAATACTGATAGATAAAACATATTTTTTAAAAAACAAAATTAAATATTATTCTTATATATATATATATATATATATATATATATATATATATATATTATTTTGTTATCTGGAAATAATATTATAACAACATGATATTTCTTATATATATATATATATTGTGTTTTTACATATTGATGATTTTTTGGCTATAAAAATATTTTTTAATTATAAAAGTTAAAAAAATATATAAAAGAATATAATTAAATATTGATTAAGCAAAAATTTGAATAAATATATTTTCTTAAGTATTTGAACATGGGGTGTTTTAAAATTTCAGCACAACAATATATATATATATACTGATGCAAAACTTTGTTAAATATAAATAATTGGATGTTTGATTTAAAATTTTGAGAATATAATAAAGAGATAAAGACCAAAATAGACCTAAAATTTTTTTTGTCCCTAAAATAACACTTAAAGAAAAAAATGACCAAAATATTAAATGATGTAAATATATTTTTATACCACTGAGTTAATTAATCTAAACTTAGGGTTTAGAGTTATGGTGTTGAGTTTTGGAGGTGAAGTTTATAATTAAATAAAAATTTAAAAATATTATTTTTAAAATAAAAAAAGCTTTATTTTGGTCATTTATTTTTTGAGTGTTAGTTTTGTGACAAAAAAAATCAAAAATAACTATTTGAGAGATTTGATCATATAATAATATGATGTTTGTTTTTGAATTAATACGGCACACACTAATATGTATTCATAGAAAGATTATGTCCTCATGTGCAAGCAAAACACCTAGTTAAATAAGTATTTTAAAGTGATATTTCATAAAAAAATGTTACAAAAATATTTTTTAAGGAGAAAAATGACCAAAATAAGTTTTATTAAAGTGTGTAAATATATGTTTATACTCATTGGGTTAATTAATCAAGAATTAAGGTTTAGAGTTATAGGGTGGAATTTCGGATGTGAGGTTTAATATATATATATATATATATATATATATATATATATATTTAAATAAAATAAAAACTATTTCGGTCATTTTTCGTGAAGAGAGAATTGCCAAAAAAAAAAGTATTCATCAATCATAATGTAAATGACGATCTTGTGTTTCAAGAATATTTTTTTATTGAACAAGTTTGCACAATATAATGTATATATACATGTTAACATCATAAAAAACCCTGGAGGAATATATGAAAGTATCCTAAATAGATAGAGACATATCACAATATAACTGGTATTTATTCTATTCTCCTAATAATTTCCTTCAAGTTGGAGTGTGGAGATCCGCAACATCCAACTTGAATACCAAAACATCAAATTGTGGACGACCTAGAGCTTTCATAAGAATGTCAGCAATCTAATCCTTTGTACGAACATGATGACATGATGAGAAGAAATGAGACCCGCCATAACGGTGTGACGGATACTATGACAATCACGCTTAATATGTTTTGTCCGCTCATGAAACATTAGATTAGCTGCTATATGCATTGCCGCTTAATTATTGCAGTAGAAGGGAACTAGCTTCATAACTAGAATGCCAATATCCGCAACTAACTGAATCATCCACTTAACTTCTCAGGAAGCGAAGGCCATTGCCCTATATTTGGCTTCAGCCGAAGAATGCGAAATTGTGTCATGCTTCTTTGTCTTCCAAAAACCGGAGAGCCACCTAGAAGTATCACATAAGAACAAAGCGAGCGACGACTTCACAGACACGATCCCCATTATGCATCACAATAGACTGAAAGATCAAGTTTTCGTCGGAGCTTAAAAGACTATCTTGTCCCGGTGAGCCTTTGATATAACGAACAACACGCAAGGTCGCGGTCCAATGCCCTTCTCGAGGGGTATTCATAAACTGTGATAGGAGATGAATGGTGTAAACAAGATCAGGACAAGTGATAGAGAGCTACACTAGACGATCCACTAGCCGTCTATAAGGCGTCGGATCAGCCAAGACTGGCATACGTAAGTTTATGATTCTGCTCAATAGGGGTACTGATTGGCGTAGCACCAAGGAGACCAATATTGGAAACAATAGCAAGCGAATATTTTCTTTGATGAAGAAACCTTCCTTCTTCAGCTCGAGCAACTTCAATACTAAGGAAATGTTTTAACTTTCCTAGATCTTTCATACAAAAATGTTCTCCCAAATATGCTTTGGAACTTATTAAGCTTTGATAAGTTGTTACTTGCAAGAACCAAATCATCCACATATACCAATACTTGAACTTCAAGAATCTATCTTATTAAAACAAGAGTACAAGACATAATTTATCTATTTTTAAGTATATTATTACAGTTTTTTACATTCATTTTCTTATTCATTTTAACTATTTCATGAATTCTTTTTGCCATAATAGTTATGCATATATTTAGTAACCCTCTTTTCATGTGTGTTTATTACATATTAACTACTGGTAGATTTCATTAATTATTTTTGTCGTTTAAAACAAGCATAAAACTTTCCTAATTGGATATTCTAACTAATTAATACTTCAGTTACTCACTAACAATTTTATATTTAATCAAACTAGTTAATAGTTCGCTATTCTAACTGAAGTATGAGTGATTCGATGGATATTTCATTAATCACATATGTGTATATATAAAAGGTTTCATTTCTATCGGTATCTACGGTATCGTAACTACACGAGAATTTACTTATGCTATGGCTAGGATAATGTGATATCCTAACTAACACTCCCCAGCAGTCGAAGTGTAGATTCTCGAACGCTCAGGCTGGAGCGAAATTATGTGAAAAATGGAGAAGGACCTTTAGTAAAGATGTCCACGTACTGCAGGTGTGTCAGGACATGAAGAACACGAACATGGCCCAAGGATACTCGTTCTCTGGTGAAATGAATGTCAATCTCGATATGTTTGGTTTGTTGATGATGAAACGAATTTGAGGATAGGTAGACTGCAGAAATGTTATCGCAGTACATGATTGTTTCCTTGGAGAAAGATACCCGAGATCAAAGAATAAGTTCTGAAGCATGTTGTCTCAGCTTCTGCATTCGCCACACCTCGATATTCTGCTTCGGCACTGGATCGACAGAATGTATTCTGACGTTTAGAAAACCAAGAGATGAGACTATCGCCAAGAAACACACAGTAAACGGAAGTCGATCGACGTGTATCATGAAATCCTGCCCAATCAGCATCAGAGTATGTGATCAGGTTGGTGGTAGAGGACTTAGTGATCTGAAGACCATGCTTGATTGTGCCTTTAATATATCAGAGAGCCTGTTTCAAGGCTGTGAAGTGAGGTTCTCTCGGATCATGCATGAAAAGACACACTTTTTGGACATCATATGAGATATCCGGCCGAGTAAAAGTCAGGTACTGAAGAGCACCAGCCAGACTGCAATACAGTGATGGGTCTGCAATGGAGGGGACATCATCAGCAGCTGAATTGCAGTTTGTCATGAACGCACGATGAAGAATGTCAGAAACAGAATTTTTCTGGCTGAGAAATAACCTCATGTTGTTATATGTAACGGAGAGGCCGAGAGAATGGTGAAGGCGACCAAGATCAGAGATGTCAAAAGCAGAAGAGAGAGCTGAGATGTTGTTGTCGACTAGCGCTGGTGTAAATCATGTGAGAATAATGTTGCCAACGTACAGAAGAATGTAGGCCATTTGTTTGCCATTGTTGAAGACGGACTAGGATGAGTCTGTGCTTTGGCGGAATCCAAGTTGCTTAACTACAGTCGCAAATCTGGTATACCAAGTGTGCGGTTTCTGTTTAAGACCATATAATGAACATTTAAGTAAACAAACATGATTGGGTTTAGATTTGTCAACAAAGACCGGTGGTTGGTGCATATAGAATGTTTCTTCAAGATCACCATGTAAGAATGCATTCTTGACATCTAGTTAGCGTAGAGGCCAGTCTCGTGCTACAGCCAGATGAAGCACAACTCGTATTGTTTTTGGTTTGATGACTAAGCTGAAGGTCTCTTCACAGTCCATGCCCAGTCGAGACTTGTAACGTTTCAACGTATCATCTGCATTAAACTTATGGCGAAACAACCATATTGAACGAAGAATGTTAGTTCCCGAAGGAGGCCGAGGTACAAGAGCCCATGTACCGCGTTTAATATGAGCCTATTCGATCATGGAACCGTTCCACTAAGTATAATTTTCCGCCAGCACATGAGAGAAAATAAAAGGAGAGATAGTGTATGTATGAAGAAAGAGAGGAACCATGGGTTTAGTTATTCCGGTTTTGCTCTGAGTGACCATCGGATGATTATTTTGAGTGATATGTGGCGTAGTTATTCCAACTATAGGAGGTTTGACAGAGTAAGGCGAAATGATTGGTGGTGGTTTCAACAAAGGTGGAGGAGATGGGGAAGATGGAAAACTAGGTGAGTTAGGGACACCCGAGAATGGAAAGATGTCCTTGACAAAGTTCACATGGCGTGAGATAATGATTCTGCGTGTTGCAATATCAAGGCACTTGTATCCACAATGGTTGGATGGGTAGCCTAAGAAAATGCACGCCATTGAGCGAGGAGCAAGTTTGTGAGGAAAAGTAGACAAAGTGTTAGGAAAGCATAAACATCCAAATACTCGTAAATGAGAGTATGAGACAGGAAAATAGAAGAGACGAGAGAAAGGAATAAGATTATTAATAGACAATGAAGGAAGGAGGTTAAGAGTGTGTACTGCCGAAAGAATAGATTCGACCCAAAACGTGATCGACATGTTCGCTTGAATAAGAAATGTACGAACAAGATTGTTTATGGTTTGAAGCATTCGTTCAGCACGCCCATTCTGTTGAGGTGTGTGTGGGCATGAGAGACGAACATCAGTGCCAATGGCAGCAAAGTGGTCAAGGAAGACGCGACTCGTGTATTCACCACCGTTATCGCACTAGAGAGCTTTGATAGATGTGTAAAATTGAGTGCGCACCTAAGCTGAGAAGTGAAGATATTTGGCATAAGTATAACTTTTCCGATGTAACAGATAACGACAAATAAAATGAGAAAATGATCAAGGAATAAAATATAGTATATATAACCCGAGTTGCTGGACATAGGAGACGTCGATATATCTGAATGTATTATTTGAAAAGGCTCAGTAACAGTAGTTGAAGATGAAATAAAAGGAAGACGAACATGTTTTCCCAACTTGCATGCATGACACAAACTTGTCACATCTACAATTTTATTAGAAAACCCCAAATAATATAAAGAACAACTAACAGAACCACCCGGGTGATCTAAGCGCCTATGCCAAACAGATTCGTCCGCAGTAAGAGCAAGAGGAGAACACAATGGTGGATGAGCCGTCACCGAGTAGAGAGGTCCAGAGCTGTCACATCAGAGTAGTTTCTTCCTGCTCAGAAGATCCTTAACAGTGAAACCAAACATGTCAAATTCTATAGTACACTTATTTTCAGTGACAAATTGACGAACAAAAATGAGGTTTTTTGATAAAAGAAGGACAGACGAGCACATTTTGACTAGGAATTATTTAGAGGAAGAGGATAATGCAGCATTTCTCATTTTAGTAACAGGCATAATAGATCCATTACCGACTAGGACAGTAGGAGTGATACTGATATTAAGCACATACGAGAGCATACCTGGCTGGACAGTAACATGATTTGTGGTTTTGTTGTCCATTTAGCAGGGTGAGTCAGACGAATTATGTAAGCTCATAGTATTGAAAGCATGCACAAGAGCTTGTGGAATCAGTGATGGAGACCCGGCTGCTGGTGTAATGTTTTGAGCAACATGAGCTTGGTGCTGAGGCGAGTATGGTCCAAGAATGTTGTTTTGCTTAGGTGCAGATGGGGATGCTGCAACCGGAGAGTACGGAGATACAAAGGGTATCATGGGATTTCCTCCAGCATAGTAAGGAAAGGGCAATTGTTGTTGTGGAGAATTCCATGGTGGATAGGTGAAGTTCTGTGACGCGAAGTTTTTGTGATTGTTGTTGTTGTGGCGTCCTCTTCCACGATTTCGACGACCGCACCTTTATTGTTGTTGTTTCGATTCCAGTTGTTGTTTTTATTTCCTCTGTTATTGTTTTTGTTTTTGAAGTGGTGGCTAGAGGAGTCAGAGGATGTGTCATCTGCATAAAACAGCACATTCGGAGATGATGATGAGTCACTGTGAGTGATGGCAGCTCGTGTTTGTATGCTTAGTCTTTCTTCCTCTACAAGTAACATGGATCGTGTTGTGTGAAAGCTTGAGAAAGGAGACCGATGTCGTATGACATTATATATCCCTTCGAATTTTCCGTTGAGACCGTTGAGAAAGTGCATCACGAGCTGGCGATTTGTTAAACAGGTGATTCAACATTAACCAGAAGATCGGAGAGAGATTTAGTTTGCGACAGTATTCTTGAACCGAGATATCTCTAATTGTTATTGTATGGAGCTCGTTCTCCAGATGAAGAGCTTTGTTCTCCTTATTAAACAAATTCTCAAGGCCCATCCATAGGTCACGGGCAATGCTCTTTGGAGTGAGAATTGTTTCGACAAGTGAATCTGTTATTGTTCCATAGATCCACATTTTGACGAGTCCATCTAGTTCTTTCCATGTCTTTTATGTTGCTGGCGTAGCAAAAAAGGTACCATCAAGATGATCCAAAACTCCGAAAGTGAGGCACTGAGTTTCGAAGATCTCTCTCCACACATCATAGTTCATCTTGTCTAGATTCAGCACAATCAGAATGTATGCACGAATCTGAATGATGCGAAACAGTTTGTAAGGTGTAGTGGAGGGTGCAGCAGCCATGGCAATAGCGATGATTTGAGAGAGAGAGAAGAGGAAGGGACAAGATGAGAAGAGAAGAGGAGAGGAGGATATCGCAGGTGATGGACTATTTTTAGGAAGCTAGAATTGAAAAGCTTTTGATTCCATGAAAGTATGAATGATTCGATGGATATTTCATTGATCACGGATGTGTATATATACAAGGTTTCATGACTATCGATATCTATGGTAACGTAACTACACGAAAGTATACACAAGAATATACTTATGCAGTGGTTAGGATAATGTGATATTCTAACTAACATTAACTACTTAATATTATATTTAAACAAATTATACATTTTTAAAAATGTAATCTAATATTTTTAAACAATATTCGTAAAACATAGATAACAAATTCATCACATAATCTCAAATGTATATTATGCTAGATAGATATTATGTAATTACTCATAATAGAAATATTTATCCTTACATCATAATACAATTAATTATTTGTATTTTATGTATCTCACTTTTAATAAATTTTTAAAATTTAAATATTCATTATTTATAAAGATATATAAATAAAAAAAACAATATTATCATTTTTGAAAACCATATATAACTATAGTAAAACTTTGCGGGTTATTTTAGAATTTACTAAATTAATAGGTTTAGCTACTTTCATTTTATAAATATGAAGATGTATTCATTTAAACTATAAAATGTTAATAGACAATTTATATTAGAGTTTTTCCTAAGTTCACCTCTTAGGATGAATCTATAGGTTCACCAATCAATAGAATTCTAACACTTTATATTCAGTTTATGAGAAAAAAGAAATAAAATATAAACCAAATAATATTATATTTTTAAAATAAAAAGGTAAAAATAAATAATAATAGTACTAGTTACGAATTTTTTTTTTTTTTAACATTATTAACTCCGTCAACAAACCACTAAACCCTAATTTTTAAACATTAAGCCCTAAATCCTTAGGTAAACTATAAACCATTGGGTAAATCTTAAACATTAAATCATAAACACCAAACACTAGATCGTATACACTTAACTTTACACATTGTCGGCAAAATTCTAAACCGTAGACCCTAGGATTTAAGATTTATCTAAGAATTTAAAATTTATTGAAGGGTTTAGAGTTTACCTAAATATTTAAGATTTATTCAAAGATTTAGAATTTACACAATGGTTTATGGTTTAATCTTTAGGATTTACCCTAGGGTTTATCCAAATATTTACGATTTAAAATTTAGTAGTTTGGTGATCACATTAAAAATATTTAAAAAAATTATAGCTATTATTATTTTTATTTATTTTTATCTTTTTATTTAAAATCATGATATGAGTTGGTAAATATTTTTTGTTTTTTTTAAAACTAAATATAAAGTGACATACTTTATATTGGTTAGTGAACCTAAATGTTAACCAAGAAAAAAAATTTCTATTATATATAAATAAGATATAAATTAATTTGTTAATATATTATTTTATACATATTATTAAATAAATAATAGTCTAATACAAAATCTAATAAAACAAATATATGATAAAATATAGGTAATATAGTTGGCAGTTCAAAAACCTAAATAAAATTACTCAATCTAAATTATATAGTTATTACCTTTATAAATATCATATTAAATAATTATTTAATACAGATAAATATTAAAATATATGCCTCCATTTATACAAAGCAGATGCAAGTTTGCACAATAGAATGTATATACATGTTAACCACTTGAAAACCCCAGAAAAATATAGGAAAATATCCTAAATATCCAATATAGGAAACTGTCTTATTCTCCTAATGCATAACCTAAATTGTTTATTTTTAATACACAAACTTAAAAAAAATGTTCATCTTAATACACAAACAGTGTTGATTTTAATCAAAAATATTGATAAAAATTTGAAACAATATTTAAAAAATTTCCAAAATCTAACGAAACTGAAAGTCTCAAATAAACTTGAACAACAGAACAAAGTAAGAGTAAAACTAATCGAACAAGCCGAAACCAAGATCTCCATCGCTTTCTTCTGCTGGTTCATCCTAAAAAGACAAAATTTAACCAAAATTAAGAATCCATATCCCAAACTGCTCAACAAGATAAACAAAAAAAATTATTGTACCTTCTTCTCCTCCTTGGCAGGAGCAGCTGCTGCGGCTCCTCCAGCAGCAGAAGGTGCAGCGGCAGCAACTGGTGCACCACCTCCACCTCCACCGCCACCAGCACCAACGTTCATAATGAGGTCAGTGACATTACGCTTATCGGCCATCTTGGCGAATAGCATCGGCCAGTACGACTCAATCTCTACACCAGCAGCTTTGACCAAAGTCGCAATCTTGTCAGACTATTGACAACATGGTTAAGGATATAAACTAAACAAAAGAAGCAAAACACACTTCCTGCAAATCAGAACGGGACTACCAAACCATGAAACTAACAAGCTATCTAGTGGAGATTAGGACACTGACAAAAGCCATAAAACATGACAGCTATGAAGATGAAGATGAGTCGATTCAAGGATACAGTGATGGAAATGCCCTCGTCCTCGAGGATCATAACAGCGTAGCTGCAAGCAAGTTCTCCCACTGTTGACATTGTCTCTGCAACAACACAACTAAACCGAGGATTAGAGATCAAACCGCAAAGGGTAACAAGTCAGAAATGTTGAGGATGAAGAAGAAGAAGTACCTCTGACTCTGAAACTTTCTTAGGTGCCGGCGCTTGAAACAACGATTAGGGTTTTTAACAAGGAATGGTTATAAATAAAGCTATTCTTCAGAAAGTCTGGGCTGAGGATTTTTTATAAAGCCTTTAATTGGGCCTAGTTGACCATTAATTTATTCACGGGCCTTATTTTTGTCGCTTGGGCTTTTCTTACTATTAACCATTGTTGCATGATTATATTATTGTCTTAATGATCTTCGTAACGGCACTATTGTCGGGTGCCGCTTGATGAAGAAATAGCAGACGAGTTTGAGTAAACAGTGGATTCGGTTACCTCACAAACACGGGTCTGGTAATGTCGAGACAATTCTCCATTTCCGTTTTTTTTTTTTTGAAAAATGTTAAATTTATTCATATAAAAAACACTTCAAAAGATGTAGCCTTATGTCAAATTGTTTCGAATCATTAGGAGCTTAAGAAACAGAATATAATGGATTCTGTTCTTTTGAAGCAAGCCGGGACGAGGATTTCTTATAAATCCTCTAACAAGGCCTAGTTAACCATTAATTTATAGGAAATTGCAGTTCTATATAATTTTAATATCATTTTGCAAATTTACCTTCAATGAAAGATAATTTTTAAAAATATCTTTAAATTATTATGAAAATAGATAAAATTATTTTTTCTAAATATTTGAAAAAACATTTAAAAACTCAAGCCCATTCCTTCAACTATATGTAAACCCAAATGTTAATATATTTTCAGTTAAAAATATTTTGAAAAGTGGTATTTAATTTGTGTTATTCTTAAAAATTTATCTTAATTTATTCATGGTTATTATTATGTCTCTTGGACTTCTCTTACAACTCTATAAATTCTTACAATTTTTTTTTCAATTTGATTAGTTAAAATATAATAAAAATTGATAAAATAATAAGATAATTATTTTTTAGGAAATTTTATGTAAATATATAGTCTATCAATATTATTAATTAATAATTTATATGTATATATATTAATATAAGTAATAACCTATCACTATATTGTTTGTTTTATTTTCATAATGAAACACTTAATAATTAATATATATATATATATATATATATTGATGAGATTTAGTAAAATGATATAAAACCACATTTAAATTCTATGAAATATATTTTATATACACCAGATAATTTAATAAAACAATATAAATGTCAAATTCAAAAAACAAATCAATATATATACTAAGATCAAATATACCTTCTTAGAAAAAAAATATCTTAAAGTCAAAAAAATCTAAATAAGAAAACTTTTTTATAAATTAGTAATTCCATAATTTAATAAAACATTATAGTTTCAGCATTATTAATTTATAGAATTTTAGCATCCCACATTTTTGCATGATTATATTATGGGATTTTTTTTGGAATGACTAATTAATTGTCTTATTACTAGAATGACTCATTTTTTTTAAAAATTATTATAATGTTTTTCTGGTCAAAATTGCCCTTGTCTATAGTTATAGGAAAAAAAAATAATTACCAAAGTACCTTTAAAATTAGGTCGCTTGCAGATTTATTTTTTGAAAAATAAATCTATCTAATATTAAGTCTGTTTACTAAATCTGATAATGAAATATAATCTATCATAATAGTGGTGGCAGACTTTCTTTAAAATGTCAGATTTCTTTCTACGATAGAGTTATTTGTCCGATTTGTATAGAAAATAGATTTTTGAAGTATCTCTGTCGAATGAGCACTACAAGAAAACTAAGCCTTTACTAGGAAATTTTACTAGGAAAATAGTTCCTCGTAAAATTACTACGATTTTACTTCGAGTTTACGAGGAAACAAGTTTTCCTCGTAAGGTTCTCGTAATCTTACGAGGAAAATGTTTCCTCGTAAAGTCGAAGTAAGCTTACGTGTCTCTTACGAAGAAAATGACATTTTCCTCGTAAACTCGTAGAAACTTCTCTCCTCGTAAATTCCTAGGAATAGTTTACTACGAAATTAGGAGGAAAGGTTTTATTACTACGAAATTAAGAGGAAATGGATAGAAAATATCGAATTTAAATCAAAAACATGTTTTGTACTTACTTTTCCTAGCAATTTCCTAGTAAATTCTCAGATTCGAAAATTCCTATAAATACCACCATATGTGATTCATTTGAAACACACCAAAAAAATCAGCTATAAGCTTAAACAAACACAAAAAAAATGTCCGGTCCGGGAAATATTTTCGAGTTGCGGAAGTGGATGTATTCACACAGAGATAATAACGGAAGGGTGACGAAAGAATTTCTCGAAGGGTTGGAGACGTTTATGCATCAAGCAGATTCGACACCACTCACGCAGGAAAGTGGTAAGATGTTCTGTCCTTGTCGGAAATGTTGCAATACCAAATTAGGCCCTCGTGAAAATGTTTGGAAGCATTTAATAAATAGAGGTTTCATGCCATATTATTATATTTGGTATCAACATGGAGAAGATGCTAGTTGTAGGAATGAAGGTAGCAGTAGTAATAGCAATTTTCAAATTGAACCGGTTGAGCATTTGCGTAATGAAGGTAGCAGTAGTAATAGCTATCATCACCAAGAGGAACAAATGGTAGATTGTGATAGGGTTCATGATATGGTAGGTGATGCCTTTGTAACTCATGATGATGATGAAGTTGAAGAACCTAACTTAGATGCAAAAAAGTTTTATGAAATGTTAGATGCTGCGAATGAGCCAATTTACAGTGGTTGTAGAGAAGGTCTGTCTAAATTGTCGTTGGCTGCTAGAATGATTGTTATTCCTAGGATTATGGAATATGTTGTGAAAGGCGAAACAGATTTCTAC